>MU226429.1:1938775-1951568 GCA_018584345.1 Thuja plicata
ATTTGAAGGATCCAGGATTTCAAGCTTACATGCGCCATTACTCTGTCAACATTCAAGCTATCTTGCGATCACACACACTTTGCAATTATCAAATTCTCGACGCTTCTCAAGTCATAGACACTGCCCAACCAATACTGAGCATCAAGAACAGCATTTCGAAAGGAGTAGAGAGAAACAATAGAAGCTTCAAGCTTCGAAGGGTTTGCATTCATTTGTCTTCCTCTTTGTTGTTTGTACATTTTATTTCTCACGTTTCAATTATTCATTTAGCAGTTATTGCGTAATAGATTTGCATGCACTTGTGAACCTTGGCTACTAACCCCTGCCCTTGGAAAGCTATGGGAATCCGGAGAGAGAGGCGTACAATATGTTGATATATATTAAAAATATGTAAATCAAAAAAATATCAACATTAGGGGCTTATTCTGAGGCATGGATTATGCCTAGATTTTAGTTTTCTATATGTTTAGGAGCACCAACAATGGGGGGACCTCGTTTTGGAGATTAGCCTTAGGGGATATATAACTGAACTTCTTATTCATTTGTGGGGGTTCAGAATTGGGGATAAAATTTGTATTAGTGAACATATCGTTCCTTTGCACTTTTTCTTGCATTTTGTAACCATTTTTATAGATTTTGAAGATAATGGAGCTGACCTTATCATTCACATATATTTTTTGATTTCTTGCATCTATCCTTTCAAGTTTTTCTATATTTAAGTGTTTATCCCTTTCAAGCATAGATTAGTGAATTGCTCTAAATTTCTATTCTAGGTTCTAAAGAATTAACCTTTTGCAGAAATTACCTATTTTCTGGTTGAAATCCTACCATTAGTGGAACCAAACCCTAACAGTGAATTGTAAACCATCCTAGGTGTTTAAAATTTAAATCATTGCAGAACTTAGTAATGTGTGTTTTTGTAAGTATAGTCTTGCAATTCTGATAAATCTGAATCTATTTTGGTGTATCACCTTTATTCATCAGTTTTCATTTTTAGTTATCTCTCTCCCTTTTCCCAAAACCATAAAAGTTAGCATTAGGTGATATCCCAAATCTAATAGGAACCGACCTAGAATCCTAAGATTCATTCTCTCATCCACCAAGAAGAATGTTTCCATGTTCCAATAGGATGGCTAGATTCTGCATCCAGCTAAAGGTGCAATCCTAATTGACAACAGTTATTGGCACGCTCGATGGGACCCAACTATTTCATAGTTTGGTAGAGCTTCATTATTATTGTTGTTTTGGTGTGAACAATGGTTTTTCAGCCTTTGGAGGTAGGATTCAAATTCACACCTGGCAACTCTATAGAAAAGATCCACTGGTTTCAAAAGATCAAGTATTGGTATTTTTAAAAAAACACTTTTTATATTTAGATTTCCAGCTTATTACATGAATAGAAATGTCACATTATTGTGGGCAGCAATAATACCCACCACCATATTATGAAAGGAATGACCATGAAGTTTCTAACCAGCCATATAATTTTGAGGGTGCTACCAATTTTATTTAGAATGATTTTGCAAGTGCTAATTATCAACATGTTTCACCTGTTTGTGAGCCTCTCATTCCTATGCAAGTCTTGTATAAAATGGATCTTAATGGAATCAGAGATCAAGTTATGGCTCTTGGTCAGAGGCTTTATGACCTTGGCGTAGGCTTGAAGGGAGATCCATCTCTTCCCTTACGTGAGGATGAGTTTGGATATCGAGATTTACAACTCCTTTTGGGGGGTTGGGCTGCCCAGATTCAAGAAAATAAAGAGCACAAGGATTTGATATGCAGATACAAGATTCAGTCTATCGAATCTTTCAAATGAACATGCTGATATGGAGTTTGAAATATTCTGAGGACACAACAGCAATAAAGCAACATATGCAGACTCAAGCAAAGGAGTAGTTTGATATCAAACAGAGACAACATGATCAAGTCCTTGCTGATAAGCTGGAAGCCCAGAAGAAATTTCACAAGAAAGAGTTAGAAGATCATAAGAAATTGGTAAAGGTCATGTTTTTTGTAGGTGTAAAAAGTGAGGAAGATTTCCAAATAAAATTAAGAGCTCATGATGAATTTGATGACAAAGAGCTACGTGAGCACAAGGAGAGAATAAGGCTCATGATTGACATGGCAACTAAGTATAGAGAGGTCGGTAGAATTCACTATGAAGAATCCCAAAAGTATAAATGAAATTTGAGCAAAAGGTTGTATCTAAGCCTCATACTCTTGCTGATCAAAATAATGAAATGATGGCAGATGTGTTTGATGAGCTTCCTAAGTTTGTTGAAGAGGACAGCATACCAAACCAAACACCATTATCAAGTTCTGGCCAAGTGGATTAAGAATTGAATCCCATCCTCATGCAAGATCATGAAGAAGATGCTGCAAATTAGAGGGTAGAAACACCAGTCCCAGGACAGAAAGAAGAAGTTCAAAGTCTAGATGATTTGGGAATGCATGACAACAACAACAAGGTAGATATAAATCCTCTTCCATGCAAAATTGAAATTCATGATGACGAGGCTAGTTTTTGGGATTATCTTGAAGTATTTATTATAGAATTAGATGCTTGTCCTGCACCTCCTCATAAAGAGAAACAAGCTCAACAAGTTGTTGAGCATGTGGTGTTTGTTGCATCTCAGCACATGACTAAAGATGAAGTTGACAGAATGTTGATTAAAGAGTAGATAAGCAAAAATAGTATGCAAAGTTATGAGATTGAGCCAAATTATCCAAACAAGGAGTATGACAATCAGCCACATTAGGTAGACCATGCAATTATTCAACTTCTTAATCCTCTAGAGCTTGAAATTTCTGACCACATTGATGTCATATTTGAAAAGATGGTTGAAACCACAGAATTCAGTAGCATAAAGCTAGAGTTTATCATTACAAGAGGCTACCCAATCAGACATCTTTCTAGAATGGGGCCTATTCCTAAGATTCCAGTTATAGAGTAGTAGATACAGTATGTTTATATACCTCAAATATGCATTGATATTGATCAAATACAAGAGGTATGTGATATGGTTTATAATATGCAAGATATGCTACAGAAGTCTCAGATCTTTCAACTTATATTGCATATCTTTTCAATTGCTCATATGCATGCATCTCATCTGTTGTTGGTGAGAAAAGGAAGCTACTTCAATCAGTCAATTAATGGATGTATCTAAGGGCTCTTTAATGATTGATTATCTTAGGTTAGAATAGAATTTTTCAGTTATAGTTTTCTTTCTCTAAGTGTATTTAGCACATGTTTTCAGTTTCAGTTGTGTGGTAGAAGAAACTAAGGACATCACTGATGTACTTCACCATCATGACATGAAAAGATACCTATCATACAAGACATGGAATCTATTCTTCTGCCCCATATCATAAGCATTTCATCCACGCAATGATAGTGGAGTACAACAGTAACATCCTTGGAACATACTTCAGTTTTAGTTTCGGTTTTTAGTTTGCAGTTTAAGTTCAGTTTGAGAAGTTTAGTTGTTCCTAAAGGTTGAAGACTCTAGCCCAATAGATTAGAAAAAGGCAACTGGTCTAATTTTTTTTCAGCAAGCAAACACCCCTAAGAGGTCACCAAAAAATGTTATCATTTTAGTTGCACACTAAATTGATGAATTGATAATTGTTTTACACTTAATTATAGATTTGATAAGTTGTTGTCCTAAGTTACAGAATTGCCTAAATTTAGAAGATAAATTACACATGCAGCACAACAACTAAAAACATCAAAAGGTTGCATAAAGTTACATCCATTCAAAACTACTATTAAGATATTGAAGACAAAATACATTGTTTTTTGCATTCATGTTAACACTGGTATTGTTCTCTAAGTATTGATCAGATTTAAACTTTCAATTTCATAATTGATCATTACATTGAATATTCAATTTGAATGTAATAAGCAAGTATTCCTTCATAGGTCACAACTTTCAAATTGTAAACTTAGAGAAGTTATCCATTTCTGAAAGCAAGAAAGGAGCATAGAAGATTTAGGGATCTAAGCATCGCCTTGGAGAGGTATTCTATATTCTAGTAACTAGTCATTTGAATTTGCATGTCCTTGTGTCCCTTCTTGTATCTTTATATTAGTTCTACATTCTAGGTCTAGGATATTCTTTTGATTTTGTCCTACATCATGGAGAGAGAATAGTTAGATCCAAGTTGGATCTAAGCAACAGATAGATACCTAAAACAGTGTGATACAATCAAAACTTTTAGAACTGTACTTTTATGTAAACATCAATTCAATAGCAAGATATACATCTACAATAACTAAATAAAATATCAAAGGGACATAGTTTTATGAAACCTTTTACTACATGTAGTTGTTAGTCTACATTATTTAGGAGTTGCTATTTAGGAAACCAAAAAATTTGAATCAAAGGGACTTGAGCCCTGTACCTAAGAAACCTTTTTTAGACCATCCACACCTTAGCCTAGTAAATCCAACCAGAAAACCTACATTCATACATAAATGTCATCCCACATGACATTTACATACAAACATGGATTAGCTGATTGAATCCATTAATCTAACATGTGTTGTAAGTGGTGTGTGCAAGCAAGAGAAACATAAAAATACAAGTTGTAGAAGAGAAAAAGGAAGTACATTGGGTGTCACGAGCTCGTGCTCGAACCTCACTAGATTTGAGATGCGAAAGCTCATGAGTTTAGAAAGAAAAGATGATACAGTTCATACAGTGATGCTGCTAAAAGGTGCATATGAAATGAAATGATGCAGAGTGATCCTGATCAGGATAGTTTACATCCAACAAGAAACAAAGTTGCAGATCAAAAATGAGGTAATACTATTCTTTATCATTGTATAAGAAAGGATTGAAGACTAAGTAATGTTGCTACAAGATATGGTTTCCCTACTATTCATTAACATTCACATATGCAATGATTCTCAAAAGGGAAAAGTTTAGCACTATTGTGCACTAGAATTGAAAATCAAATAGTGTTGTTATTTCACAAAGTTCAGTTTTTCAGTGCATATTCGAAGAGAAATCAATAAGAAATGCTAGTGCAACATACCAATGATTATGATGGATCAAAATAGGAAAAATGACAGTCTTATTAACAATAGAGTGCATATGGTAAATGAAGAGATAAAAAAGGAAATGGAGACATGATTGTTGTTCAAAAGCAAAGTGTGCACCAGAATTGAAATCAAATAGTACTGCTATACATGTTCAAAATACAACACTTATTTAGTAAAAGGGATGCAACATAACATTGTTATTAATTAATGCTATTAAAATAAAATGGAAAATTAATGATCCCTATAATGTGTCTAAAGCAGTTAGCTCATGGATTAAGGCATAAAAAAACTTAAATTCTGAAGTGTTGGTAAGCTAGAGTTTTGTTGTAGCAACTGAAAGATGGTCATGCCTCGTATGCATTCTTATAAATGAAGTTGATTATAGTCATTGTGTGTCTTGCAGGATAGAACATCCCAAGGATAAATTTGAGTAATTAAGTACAGAATGCAACAAGAAATACATTAAAAACTGATATCTAAGTTATGGGTTCATCTATGGTATTTGATAACAGTAACACATGTAAAATAGAAAAATCCAAAGGTGGTAGAAGTTTTAGTATGTTTCCCACTTCAAGTTCAACCTTAACTACTATACCTAGTTGGCATGCAGATGGGTACTTTATATTAATGTTGTTTATGGCTACAATGATAGTATTATGTGATAAAGAGGAAAAAGACACATCATTAACAGTGGCATGGAGGCTGATTCAAGATCAACATAATTTCAATATATGTTACAGACAAAAAAAATAAAAAAAATAACAAAGACATCAACAGCAAGAAAATTCTCAACACAAGACAACAAACTAGAATCCAGCCAAAATATAATAGAGATAAAAGAAGAAATTATCTTTGAGTTGCAAGAAAAACTCCTCGCATAGCTGTAGAATCCAAGATAGAGCTTGAGCTTTGTAAGAAAAGGAAGATACATGCAAGAATCCATGTGTTGGTTCTTTTTTATGTTGTAATATAAATAAAAACAACCTCTTTCCTTTATGAAATGTTTTTATAGAGGAGTCACCTCCAAATGTATGCTTATGCAAGAAAAGGACCAACTAACAAGAACTCTCCTAATACTTCTACACTTTATTTCCTACTACACCAAGGCAGGGATACCCTGCAATACCTTCTGATATGTCAAATCTGGTACTATCAAGCAGTAATTGCACTATGACTCAACATGACTAGGAGATACTAGATAATTGGCTAATTATCCATTGAACATCAACCTTGAAATGGAGCATGAGATAGAAATCATAAAAAACTTATACAGATGAAGACTTAATGGAATTTAATATGTTTTCTTTTAAGAATACACGGCCAATGCGCAACTAGATATGCAATAAAACAAAATGTATAAGCTTCAAATCAATGCTTTATCCATTGGCCTTTGCTCTGACTCAAATATAATATACTGAAACAAATGTTTGCCAAAGACTTTAAATCATAATACAACCACCCCAAACCATACTACTTAATAGAATCCTTGTAGTGTGTCAAATGAATCTATGCATAAATCAGAGCCTAATTTAATCTGATCCTAGATCAAAACTCTCAAGTAAATACATAAACATAGAGGAAAACTATGCTAATGAATCTAAAAATTCATAACACAGATGACACATAACACATGAGAGATTGTAATTTGGATCTTCGTATTAAATTTAAATTTTTTTGCTTGAGTATACAAAAGTGCTCAGAGATAACCTACAAAAGATCTCTCAACTATTTATTTCTTACTTCATACAATATCTAGTACAAATTATACTATCTTTTCCCTCTTGACTGAAAACTTTACAAAATGGTTTACATTATAAATTTTCCAGCCCTTTCCAGTGATCTTGGGAATCCTTTTATAGATTAGGATTGCAACAAGCTTTAGATCAATTGGAATAACAACAAAATTAGTGGCTCGCTAAAAGGAAAAATGGTGAATGGAGTGATAAACACTCTTGTTACAATATATATTCAACATATTTTGTCTTCTGACCAATTTGTACTTGTAATTGCTTCAAAGTTTCTCAGTGTGAGCCATTTGGAACCTGTTGTTTCTGACGTTGGTGGTGTATGATCTTTATCTTCAACTGCATCAACCAACTTGTTGGGCTTCTTCATCTACCTACATCTTTAAATCTTTACCTGGATCAACTATTATGTACTTTTCCTTCCAACAAGTGTACACACCATCACTTGGCCAGTTGAAGTTGAGAACCTCATCTTTTCTATTGTTGATCTACTTCAAGGTGGTATATGTGTTTTCAATTTCATATGTCCAAAATGCAAAAAATGACCTAGCTTTTCCCACTATCTCAATTGTATGAGAAAAAAGTAGTGTACTCTCCAAAATTAATATGATGTTAGTTCTAACTTCCAGTGCTTCATTCATTCTTCGATGTGACAACATCTCATCTTTGATATTTCCATTCTTTCTGAAGAGATTCGGGAACATCTCATATCTATCTTGTGAATATTATTTTCTCAAGGCCAGCACTTTCCTAACAACAATGTCTCTCCTTATATCCATATCTAAGAGTAATTTGACACATTTGTGGGTGCCATTCAGGGCTATGTCAACATCATTATTCCTCTTGCAAGTGGTTTGGAATAACTTTAACTCCCCTACCTTCCCTCTCCATTTATTCACCAACTGGTCCAACTTGTCTTTGTTTTCATTATATTCATTTGTAATACTGACAATTTTCTTACCTTGAGCATATATGGCAGTGGGTACTACTTCCTGTGTATAATGCATAACAACACTATGTATCTTATCTGCATATTTCTACTTCAGCCATGCCTCTACTTCTCTGAAAGTTGTAGACTACTCCACCCACTCTTTCTTTTTCCTTTCAAGTTCTACTCTTGCAAATTTCAACATGGCCTTTTCTTGTTCAAGCTCTTCTAGTGTGGTAGAAGTAGATGGTGCAGGGGAAGGAGGATAAATAATTATGGGGCTCGATGTAGATGGTTGGTGAAGTCCCTGTGTAATCCTCCTCTGAGGCATTAATTGTACTATTTTCCTTCCCTCCAGGAATTCAATTCTCTCATCCTTCTGTAGAGATTTAACCCTTTCATCATTATATTCTTTCAGAACAAAATCATATTTCTAGTTTAAGTTTTCAAAATCATCTTTTGTTTTTCAGCTACCTTGCGACTCAAATTAGGAGTCTAGAAAGTAAGGTTAGCTACCTCCACACCTGAGGTATCAGAAACTCTTTTGATGATGAGGCTTTTTGCACTCTCAGCCTAATCATCTTCTTTTGTTCTTCTTTTATCCCTCCTCTTCAGGGACCATATTACTAGTGTTGCATGATCCTCACTGAACTGGGCCCCAATTGATGTCCCACCAGTGTGCAATGGTTTTTCCTCTTTCTTTAAAACATCAAATATAAAAGCATCATCCAAATCCCACTGGGGTAGGATAAGGACTCCTTTCTTCTTTACCAACTCCCTACCCTCTTCAAGGGTGATTTTGTCAAACTTAGCAATCAATTCTTGTTTGACTTCCTTTTCAATGTCCTCTTTTCTCTGAGTTGGCTAAGCTTCTTGTAACTTGTGACATTTATCCTTAAACTCATCAATATGAGTTCTCCATAAAAATTGCACAAAGGCTCTAGCCTTAACAAAATTGTCATATGATAGAAACTCTTCACTAGCCTATTTGGTTATAGGGTCCAACTCCTTTCCTCCAAACTCTACCACTATAAGGTCTATAGTTGTATGTCTAGTTGCCTCTGGCACTCCTTCTTGTAACTCTTGTACAGTAAAAAAAACCTGTCCTGTGTTTCCCATTTGGACCCATTGCTCAGCAATAGCTTGGTCATCCATATGTAAAGGGGACTGGTAAGGAGAGTATAACTCACTCACTTGCTCATTTTCCTCCATTTTCTATCTCTTGGGAGAGGGCATCTTTTGGGCACTGGTATTTTCTGGCCTCTTTCCTTCCTAATCAGATTATTTTTCAATTTTGCGCATAATGGTACTGTACCCTCTTCTCTTATAAACTACATAGTTTACAGGTGGTACAACCCTTCCCTGTGCAAGTTTGCTCAGAATAGCCTTAGCTCTTTCTGGATCAGTTTCCATTACTTTGTCTTTCTTCATCTTGAAATCTATCATGATACCTTCAAACAATGTCATAAGGGACTCAATCTTTCTGGCCCAAGGTGAAAATTCCTTCAAAGGATCATATGACCTGTCAAAATTGTGGAGAAAATCTAAAGATTTCTTGTACACCAGCCATTTTTCTTTCCTAACCTCCTACTCATTTAGATCAAAAACATTTCTTACAATGTCCTCTGGGAAATTGAACTGGTGTTCTAGTGCCAGGCACTTGGTTCTTTTCCTGAACATGTCCATGATGAAACCTTCATTGTCTGCACACCTGGACATAGATGTTGCTAGATGGTAGGGCTCAAAATATTTATCAAACTGTGTCCATCCACCCTTTATAATGATGAAATGGTGGGTTCTTGTGAGGGTAGGGAAAATACTTCCCTTCATTTTTCCTGTCAAGGCTTCTTCTTGCAACCCACCCATCTGTCTCATAATTTTTGCTATGCCAATTTTCAAAGGTAATCTATAGGGAAGAACACTGGGGGTTCCCCTGAATCTATAAACCCTAACAACTGTAGAGACAGGGTACAAAATGAGGTCTCCCCAATTGTGGAAAATTTTTAGTTCTTGGGAAAACTCCATAGGCCTCAATAATCTTATCATATCTGTGTGGATCCTAGGATTCTGTTTGCATAATAGTGACTTAAGCCTAGCAAAAAAAACTCTATCAAAATATACATAGATGGCTTCTTTTCTATCCCAGGATAGATTAGCACTCCACAATTGGATAGGAGAATCCTCATCATCCTAAAATTTGGAGAGGTACATTTCTTCCTCAAAGATATCAGCACTATTAAACAGAAACATGTGCATCATAAGAGAATACCACCCCATTGGCTTGAGTATATTTTCATCTTTGATTCCTATTAAACCTTCATGCATTTGTTCAGCAATATAAGAAGCATAATCAAAAACCACTGACAGGTGGGGGTGAAAAATCTAGACCATCATAAGCATGATGTGAACTGGCATTTTTGCTTCTTCATCTTCTCCTAAGACCAGGCACAATGCACTATACATTTCTTAGCTTTACCATTAAAATAGTCCAATTTGAATGGCTCTAGTGTGTTTGGGCCCACCACAATCAAATCCCCTATTTTGTTAAAATACCCTTTCAAAGCCTCATTCCTGTAATACTCCTTTTGAGTCTGATATACCTCCTTAAAGTAATTGAAATCAATATCATCTATTTGAATTTATGAGTCACTTAATCTAAAAATTCTTCTGATCTCATCTACTGTGACAGTCAATAGCATGTTTCCCTTTGTATCCCTTACAACCCTGGATACTCTGTCATAAGTGTTGGCTATTAAAGTGAACAAATCTGTATCCATGAATACCCCAGGTACTATCAATTTTCTCACATCTAAATCTCATATGTTAAAATCTAGGGTAGGAGCGTTTCTCTGGCTGTAAGCAGTTCTAAACAAAATTAAACCATTTATACTAGTTTTGACATCTTTATCCCATCTACCTAAGTCATATAAACCCTCTTATACTCTGAAGCGGGGATGTGTTGGAACTATTCTCTTAATCTGGGTAGCATCACCCATGGACCTTTTTAGCTGCTGTAGAAGGTCCTCTCTCACATTTCTTTTCTAATAATCTATCTCTCTAGAGAGTTCAATCCTAGGGGCCATTTTTTGAAACTAGGGGTTTTTTACTAAAATGAAATTCAGACTTAAAAAAGGATTCTAAAAGCTATTCAAATTTCAAATCTCACTAGAAGTATGAATTTCTACTGTATTAGATTGAGCTTACCCATTCTACAATTTTGTCGCAAGGAGCTAAAAATCACTACAATTATGTTCTTTGCTTGAATGATTCTGGTGAATTATGGTGACTTCAATTTTAAGTGATGAATTATACTTCCTCAATCAAATCAATCTTTTGCATTGAATTGAACTGAAGTGGCCACACATTCTGTAATCAATTTTACTACTTCAGACTTCGTGGCTTAACGACTCAATGATGATCACTTTTAAGAATTTTGAATTTGGACCGTAGATCTTCAAAAAAACCTTCTCCCTCTGATCATTTTCATCTTTTCCTAGAAATAACTGTTCACCTGGGACATGTAGCAGCATGACTTGATCGCTTAAATGTTAGATCTTGTTTATTTTTCTTTTAAGCGATCAAGTTAACTGTCAGATTAATCTTAACTTGGCTAAAAGTTATTCCACCTTGAGTTTACTAACCATGTCTATGATGTCATCCACTTGAACACATGTCAATGTGGCTTGATGTCTTAATTGCTAGATGTCGAGCATCTTTTCTTTAAGCCATTAAGAGAGTCATCCGATCTTTCCCAACTTGCATCTTACTTAATCTCATTACTACGTTGTATAGGGCCCACTTCCTCTACCACATATCACCATGGCTTAATCACTTATCCATTAGATGTCAATCACTTTACCTTTAAGTGATTAAGCTGACCGTCAGATCTTTCTTAACTTTCTTTGTCTTTAATTCTTCCTTCATAACCTCAACTAGACCCACTAGGCCACGTGGCGTCATGTCTTAATCGCTTAACTGTTAGATTTTGAGCACTTCTCTTCTAAGCGATTAACTCAGCCGTTAGATCTTCACCAAACTTTCCATCTTTTAATCTGTGGTCAACTTTACCTTTAGTGGAAAATACATCACCAACTGCCACATGTTAGCACTACTTAATGGCTTATCCATTAGATCTTGTGCATCTATCCCATAAATGATTAAGCCTACTGTTAGATCTATCTATTGTTTAATCTCCACCATAATACACTTGGACAAGGCCCACTGTACTCTGAAGACACATGTCACTCAGACTTAATCACTTAACTGATAGATTTCAAGCATTTTGGGATCAAGCGATCAAGTCTACCATCTAATGTAAATACATCTTCCCACTATTTAACTAGGGCAAAACACACATACAAATTATTTTTTTCAAACGCATAAGTACGCACTACTATCAGGGGAAGAGTTGGAAGGATAAAAGCAAGGTATGATTAACCTTCGAGTCTCATGGTAACTGCACATATTGAATAAGGGTCAAGCCACAACAGATGCAAAATAGGGCATCAACTTATTCCACGGTTATCTGAATCCCCAACTTGGGTTTACCTAAGTCTGATTCCTCATTAACAATCATGATGGTAGTTAGTGGTTCAGGAACATATGTTGATCTGGGTTGCCCTTACTTAACCTTATATCTAGGTTTAAACTTATTTCATCCAAGTTTAATTCCAGTTAACATTAGACAATGAGATATTGACAAGATTACGATAGAATAACATTTTCACCTATATAAATCAACTATTAATTAAAATTCATTTCTATAATCAATTCCGATTTCATAACCTACTAAACATCATAATAAAATTATTCTCCTATGACAAACAACATGCTTTTTCTAATCCATCGATTCTAATGTATGACTTTAATTTAACCTTTTCATTTAGACAATAGAAATATCTCCTAAAACAACATTAAATTTACTTTTAATTATAATTGAGTATAAACCTAAATTAGTTCACAAGAGCAATATAATCCCTAATAATTAGATTTGTAAATGTCGCAATTATAAATTAACCTAATCAACTAATGTTACATAACCCTTAAAATGAACAATCATTATATTAT
>MU226429.1:1983340-1993871 GCA_018584345.1 Thuja plicata
TGTCAAGTCAGCATTCCTAAATGGAATACTTGAAGAAGAGGTATACATTGAGCAACCAGAAGGGTTTATCAATCCAGACAAGAGAAACATGGTATGTAGACTTCACAAAGCCTTGTATGGATTGAAAAAATCTCCTAGAGCCTGGTATGAACAAATTCATTCCTATCTTATAAGTATTGGATTTGTAAGGACTAGTGAAAATAGTAATCTTTAGTTAAAGGAAGATACTGATGCTAACACTTTGATTGCTAAAATATTTGTTGATGACATCATATATGGAGGCAATGATATGCTATGCAAATCATTTTCTAATGAAATGAGAAAATATTTTTAGATGTCTATGTTAGGAGAGATCATGTTCTTTCTTGGTCTATAGATCATTCAACAAAGTTAAGGTATTTTCATTACTCAGTCTAAATACATTAAAGAGGTCCTGAAAATATTCAAGATGGAAGATTCCAAACCATTTGGAACACCAATGGCTACTAGATGTAAGTTGACAAAGGAGGACAAGACAAGAGAGGTAAATCATACTTTGTATAGATCAGTGATTGGAAAACTCATGTATGTTGTACACACTAGACCAGATATTATACATGTAGTAGGAATTGTTGCTAGATTTTCTGCTAATCCCAGGGAATCACATATGATTGTTGTGAAAGTAATTTTAAGAAATCTAAAAAATACTGAAGAATATGGCTTATGGTATAAAAGAGAAGGAAAATTTGAACTTAAGGTGTTTATCACCGCTGATTGGGCTAGAAATATTGATGACCAGAAGAGCACAACTGGAGGAGCATTCTTTATGGGTGATAGACTTGTCACATGGATTATCAAAAAGAAAGGATGCATCTCTCAGTCTACTGTAGAAGCAGAGTATGTTTTTGCTACTGCAAATTGCTCAAATATTGCATGGATCAAACAGTTACTGGAAGGTATGCATATGAAGATCTTAGAACCAGTGATTATCTATTGTGATAAAACCAATGTAATAAACATTTCCAAGAATACAATCATGCATTCCAAGACTAAACACATTGCCATAAAGTATCATTATTTGAGAGAACAAGTTCATGTTAGAATAGTCCCAAAGGATAACTAAGAGGGGGGCGAATCAGTTATCAGCTAATTTAATTTTTTTCTCTTATTAATTCTAGAATACCATAATGTAAATGTACTTTCAGATAACAAAATAGATAACACCACAATTTGGTTACGAGAAAACCAAATGGAAAAAACCACGGTGGGAATTAGCACCCACAGTCAACTATACTTGTTTATACTAATCCATGTTAGAAGCTATTGCAACCCTGTTAGGAGTTGTTATTTACAAAGAAATAAATATAGTGACCTGGTTAAGGGTCTAACCCTGTTAGGAGAATTTTTAAAAATAACCCTGTTAAGGGTGAGGACTCACTGTCCAAAAGCTCACTGCTTCAATGGTGAAGGCTACAACCTTCTGTAGAAAAGATATGCACTATATCTGATGATGAACTATAGAGTAGACCTGCTATCTTGATTAGTTCCAATGTAATTTAATCTTCCACTGCTTCTTCACATAGATCATTGATGAATGAAACTTAACTGATGTTCTACTTTGTATCTTTTCTGTCTCTTTTCTTATCATTCACACTTGGCGTTCATCAAATGAACTACTATAAGTATCTTCTCCAAAGGATGTGATCTTCATCAGCTTAAGGATTCCCTTCACTACTTCTTTAGTCAGCCATATCAACCATGCAATCAAGGTCAAGATCACGCAACACAAACTCAATAGACACGATGCTTCACTGAGTCAGCTCCACCAAATTATCTCAAACATTACGATCCTGATGAAACATGATAGGCGCTCTTAACCAAAAATGGTTAACACAACTAATCATGAATATACACATGCATATCTTGAAGATAGGCACAACTCAAGAAACATGGTAAATACATTGGCTCTGAACAGATACTCTCCAGAAACTATAACTGACAATACAGATTAACACAACTTAACTGAAACATCAAATCTGATCCTGCATGTATGAACAAAGCATCAAAAACATGTCTACAATATGAATATAATTGCACAAGGGTTAATATCATCATTCTCATAAGTACATATAGAACACTATTGTATATTATATGTTGTCATCAATGACAAACATACAATCAACTAGCTGCCAAAAATAAATCTCCAACAATCTCCCCCTTTGACATTGATGGAAACATATGATATTAAAAAAATCTTCAACACATGGTCTCCTCTTTCTTTTTACAATCTTATCAATATCCTCATCAAAGATTCCTCTACACTGCTACAGCTCCTCTGTCTATGTTTTTAAGTTACAAGATTATATACTCCCCCAGAGTATATGCTCCCCCTTACTACATACTCCCCCTTTGACATCAATGGAAAAGGGTTCCATAAGCAATTAGGCATAGGTAATACTCTAGAAATAGAGTATTCAACCATTCATCAGTCACCATGGACTGATGTACTTGCTTCTTTATCTAATCAGACTCAAGAAAGGGAATTACTCCCAACTTCTCCCTGAGATACTCAAAAGTAGCTTTTGACAAAGGCTTTGTGGAAATATCTACCAACTGTTCTTTAGTGCTCACATAGTCCAATTTTACTTCTTTTTCTTCAACTTTTTCTCTAAGAAAATGGTATTTGATCTTAATGTGTTTTGTCTTTGTGTGCATCATAGGGTTTTTGGAATGTTGATAGTGCTAGTGTTATCACAGTGAATAATAATAGGATAATCAAGATGAATACCAAAATCTTTAACCATCTGCTTGATCCAAACCATTGTTGAACAATTCAATGCTGCTATAACATATTTAGCTTCTGATGTTGACTGAGAGATATAATTCTACTTCTTGCTTATCCAAGAAACCAACCTATCTCCAAGAAATACTACTCCTCCTAGAGTACTCTTCCTGTCATCGATACAACCTGCCTAATCTGCATCTATATATACATGAAGTTGTACATTCTCTGATTTAGGATACCATAAACCATATTCTATAGTTCCCTTTAGATATTTGAATATTCTCTTTATTTCCATTAGGTGATTCTACTTGGGTTCAGCTACAAATCTACCAATAATGCCAATTGCATTAGATATGTATTGAGTAAGATATATAAGTTTTCCAATTATAGACTTGTACAATATCTTGTCAACTGTTGTGGAATCATCCTCTTTCGAAAGCTTGCTTCATGTTATCATAGGAGTGCATACTAGTTTATAGTCTTCCATCTTGAAAGTCTTCAATATTTCCTTCACATATTTGGACTGATTTATGAATATTCCTTTATCTGTCTACTTTACATTCAATCCCAAAAAATATTTTATAGGACCAATCATGCTCATTTCAAATTCATTCTGTATTTCTTTTGCAAATTCTACACTAAGTTTGTCATTACCTCCAAAGATAATGTCCTCAACAAATATGGCAACAAGTAATAATCCACCAGGTGTCTCTCTTATGAATAAGCTACAATCTGCTACTCCTTTCTTGAATCTAATCTTGGTAAGATAACCATCTAGTCTCTCATACCAAGCTCTTGGGGCCTATTTAAGTCCATAGAGTGCTTTCTTCAATCTGCATACCATGTCTGGTTTATCTGATAGATTAAATCCTTCATGCTGCTCTATGTAGACTTATTCCTTCAAGTCACCATTCAGAAAGGCTGATTTGACATCCATTTGGTATACTTTAAAGTATTTGAATGTTGCATAGACCAAGAATAAATTAATGGATTCTAGTCTTCTCACAGGGGCAAATGTGTCAGTGTAATATATTCCTTCCCTCTGTGCACATCCTTTACACACAAGTCTTGCTTTGTTTCTGACCACTGTACCATCTTCATTCATCTTATTCTTGAATACCCATTTTATTCCAATCACATTTTTGTCACTAGCTCTAGGAACCAATTCCCATGTATCATTTTATATTATTTGATCTAATTCTTCTTCCATTTATTTCTACCAATCAAAATCCTTTCAATCATCCTCAACACTTAAAGGTTCAATCTATGAAAGTAAACATACCTCTTCATCCACTGTTAAAATTTTTGCTTTAGATCTAGTTAAAACACTACTGCTCTGATCTCCAATGATATCATCTTTTGAATGGTATCTAGTTGTGAATTTTGTAAATTTTTTTGTGACATCCTCATCTATAATCTATGATACTTCTATGCTTAATTCAGGTTCATTACATGATACATCAATGCAATCAAACATTTCTTCAATAATAGTGTCTTTACTGCTAGGCCTGGGTTCATCCTCAATCATAGGTTCATATTCATAGTACCTCTCTTGAAACATGAACTTCTCATCAATATTTACATGAGTACTTTCAATTATCTTCTTTAATCTCAAATTAAAACATTTCTATGCTTTGCTTTTAGTAGAGTAACCAAGGAAAATACCTTCATCACTTCTAGCATCAAACTTACCAACACCATCATCTCTCTTGATGTAGCACTTGCTGCCAAAGATTATGAAGTATTTTACTGTAGGTACATTACCAAACAAAGTTTATAAGGTGTCTTATCTACGCCTGGCCTTGATTTTGTTCTGTTGATAGTATAGATTGTTGTATTGACTGCATCTCTCTAATAGGTGTGTGCAACTTTTCCTTCAATCATCATAGTGTGCACTGTATCAAGTATGATCTTGTTCCTTCTTTCTGTAATCCCATTCTGTTGAGGGGTTCTAGGAGCACTCAATTGTCTTTTGATCCCATGTTCTTCATAGTACTTATAAAAGTGGTCAGAGGTGAATTCTCCTCCTCTATCTGATCTTAGACATTTTAGTTTTATTCCAGATTCATTCTCAACCTTAGCTTTGAATATTTTGAATTTCTCAAAGGATTCAGATTTCTCTTTTAAGAACGCAACCCACATCATCCTTGAAAAATCATCAACAAATAAAATGAAATACCTTTCTCCCTAGTATGATCTTGTTTGAGTAGGATCACATAAATCTGTATGCACTAGGTCTAATTTATTTTCAACTGAGTTTCACTTACTTCTGAAAGAGCTCCTTACATGCTTTCCCATAACACATTGTTTCAATTGGTCTTGCAATACTTGCAAGGTCTCTAACTACCTTGACATAGCTTATCTTTACTATATTGTCAAAATTGATATGACAGAGTCTCTTGTGCCATAACCAATTGTCATCTACTTTTGCAACAAAATAACTTACATCTGAATTGAGCTAAAAAACATTACGATTTGTTTTTTATCTTGATGCAATCATGTCTCCTTATTTTTTGTTAATAATGCATTTGTTGTCTTTGAATTCCAAATCATAACCTTTGTCAAGTAGTTTTCCAACACTTAGTAAGTTGTGATGTAATCCATCAACATACAGAACATCATTTGTCTTGTGCTTTCCATCCAGGGTGATATATCCTCTACTTATGATAGGTTTAGGAGTGTTATCTCCAAATCTAACCATACCACCTTTGTACTTGTCTAGATGAACAAATATGTCTTTATCAACTATCATGTGGTGAGAGTATCTGCTGTCAATGATCTAATCAGTTCTGATGTCTTCTTTGGAAGTTAGGGCTAACTCCTGTGCTTCCTTTTCATCTTCAAAGTCTATTTCCTCGAGAAATTTTTCCATGTCTTTAATGGAAATGAATCCAATTTCATCCTCTCTTGATTCTTCATTTGTTACACCTTCTTTGGCATGGTAGCATTCCTTTCTGTATTTAGGTTTGTAATCAGATCTGAACTTCTTGACTCTTGTGGGACACTTGGATGCAAAGTGACCAATCATGTTGCATGAAAAACATTTCAATGGAAGTTGTCCTTCATACTTTCCTTTGTCTTTCTTTTCTCTTTTAGTAATCATGGCAATAATTTCTTCTAGTTCTTCATCAACTTCTTCTTTCTCATTTGAAATGTGTAAATTTTTCTTACTATGTATTGATTCTTTGAAGGTTGTTTCACTTTTGGGTTCAGTCTTCAATATTGATATCTCAAATGCATAGATTTTACTGATCAAAGTCTCTCTCTTGAAGTCTTTTGAAAATTGTATGGTTTCATCTAGAATATTGATCTTGCTCTCATAGTCTATTGTCAATGTAGTCATCAGCTTGTCCATTATGTCTTCTTCTAAAATTTCTCCACCATTGTTTCTGATTTCAGAAATTGCTTCATTTATCCTCTGATTGTAGGCTCTATGTTCTCTTCAGGTAACATCTCAGAGAATTCACTGTCAGATAGTGCACTTATAAGGACTTCTTTGGCAACTGCATTAGCTATGAATGTATCCTTTTGTTTACTAGTAGCATCATCTTTTGCAAGGTCTTTTAGAGAGGGAATAGAAACTTCTTGTGTGGCTATCTCAGAGATATTAAAACCAACACACTGTATATGTTTTATCATTTTGTTCTTCCAATCCAGATAGTTCTCTCCATTGAACTTAGGACTCTCTTTTCTAAAGTATGTCATCTGATCTACCTTAAGCTGTTAGGCTTTCTCTTCAAGGCACTTGGCTCTGATACCAATTATTAGAATAGTCCCAAAGGATAACTGAGAGGGGGGGTGAATCTGTTATCATCTAATTTAATTCTTTTCTCTGATTAATTCCAGAATACCATAAAGTAAATGCACTTTCAGATAACACAATAGATAACACCACAATTTGGTTACAGGGAAACGAAATGGTAAAAACCCCGGTAGGAATTAGCACCCACAATGAACTATACTTGTTTATAATAATCCTTGTTAGAAGATCTTGCAACCCTATTAGGAGTTGTTCTTTACAATGCAATAAGTATAGTGACCTTCTTAAGGGTCTAACCCTGTTAGGATTCTCTTACAAATTACCCTATTAAGGGTGAGGACTCAATGTCCAAAATCTCATTGCTTCAATGGTGAAGGTTGTAACCTTCTGTAGAATAGATATGCACTATATTTGATGATTAACTATAGAGTAGACCTGATGTCTTGATCATTTCCAATGTAATGTAATCTTCCACTGCTTCTTCACATAGATCCTTGTTGAATGAAACTTAACTGATGTTCTGCTCTATATCTTTTCTGTCTCTTTTCTTATCATCCACACTTGGCATTCATCAAATGAACTACTATAAGTATCTTCTCCAAAGGATATGATCTTTTTCATCTTAAGGAGTCCCTTCACTACTTTAGTTGGTGATATCAACCATGCAATCAAGATCAAGACTACGCAACATGAACTAAACAAACGCGATTCTTCACTAAGTCGGCTCCACCAAATTATCTCAAACAACATGATCCTGATGAAACATGATAGGCACTCTTAACCAAACATGGTTAACACATAAATAATCATGAATATACACACACATATCCTGAACATAGGCACAACTCAAGAAACATGATAAATATGTCAGCTCTAAACAAACACTCTCCAGAAACTGTAACTGCCAATACAGATTAACACAACTTAACTGAAACATCAAATCTGATTCTACATGTATGAACAAAGCATCAACATATCTAAAATATGAATATAACCTTGCAAGGGTTAATATCATCATTCTGATAAGTACATATAGAACACTGTTGTATATTATATGTTGTAATCAATGACAAACATACAATCAACTAGCTGCCAGAAGTAAATCTCCAACAATTCAAGCAAATGAAGTTATACTTGAGTATGTGCAATCAAAAGAACAATTGGCCGATATCTTCACCAAGCCACTGCCAAAGGATACATTTGAGTACTTGAGAAAGAGACTAGGGGTCAAACCCTTGTCTAGCAGTTTGTAAAATGACTAAAGGCTGCATCAGCCTACATATTATTAGAATATCATTAATTTTGAGGCAAGCAAAAAGATGAACTTCAAAGCTACATCTATATATAGACAGGTATATAATCGCACTGAGCACCAGAGCATATTGTTTTATTGTTGATGGATAAGGAAAATTCAAGGAATATATTATGGATGGAGAAAAATGATTGTTTGGCATGAATGTGAGGTATCTGTAAGATATTTGTTTGGCATTGTTGTCAAAGGGAGAGAAATTATCCATATTATCACATCTTTCTAGAAAGAGAGAAATATTATCCATTATCACATTACTCCAGTAGGGAGAGATTATATCCTTAGGGAGAGAAAATGTATTAAAAGATTCTACAAAGGGAGAGTTGCTGATAAGAGAAAAAGATATCAAAAGAGATAGAATAGTCAAGGGAGAGAAATCGACACAAGGAGAGGACACAACACATCAAAAGATAGAGAACTACAAGAATCAAATCTAAGCTAAAACAAAGCTTACCAAAGGTCAGACATTTATCGGTTATCAGAACAAAAAGATTGGTAGTTTGATGGATCTCAACTGTTGTATTTCATATTGTATTAGAAATAGTATAGTGTGATAATATAGTATGTTTCCATCAATGCCAAAGGGAGATATTGATGACATGTAACTGATTGAATGTTTGATAATGTTAAGTTGAGGATAATGCAAGGCATTAAATCAGTTAATGGTTTGTATTTTCATTGATGTCAACTTGATATCATCTATATGGTCACGTACATAATTCAAAAGACTTTAGAGAACCAAAGGAATAAAGGTTATGCTTTCAGTAATGCATAAAATTCAAGTATTCACTAAGTGACAAACAACACCGATGGAGTGCACACCGACAGTCAAAGCAAAGAAGAACAGTCATTGTAATACCCACCTCTGAGTTTTCTTTTTCGTTTCGGTTGTCGAACTCTTTTAGGCCTTTTTATGTATGTGTGTTTTATTTCAGATGGTTTAGAGGATATTTATGTATCACATTTCAGTATGTTATTGATTCATTGCTTAGTGTATTATATCTCATGTTTTGCATATGATTTATGGTTATTTCATGATGTTTATGTATATGTTAGGATGTCATTTTGATTATGGTTTTCTGACAATACTAACCCTAGATTTATATGCACATGGATCATTTATATGTTTTACATTACTATTTGATGTGCTTGATATGGCATGGGACAAAGTCATAGTTACTTGCTTCGGTGAGATCCACACGATAAACTGGTCTCAACCATTGTTGGATATATTATATGCATGTATGCTCATCTTTGTGATGACAGGTTTGCAGGTACCAGGCTACGTCTTCCCTGAATTGGCAGGAGTGAGCGTGCCCTATCATAATATCTCAATGGTAAGAGAGGGGAGATAGTATTCAGGTCCAAATCCATACCCTAAACCCTTATTTTGTCCTATTGATGGACAAAGAATCTGATTGACTACCCTAGCGTTTGAATCCGTCAAGTGACATGGATTCGTGAGCCTGTTTGTGTG
This sequence comes from Thuja plicata, assembly GCA_018584345.1. NCBI lineage: Eukaryota > Viridiplantae > Streptophyta > Pinopsida > Cupressales > Cupressaceae > Thuja > Thuja plicata. The sequence continues at coordinate 1,992,651 of MU226429.1, forward strand.
TGTTGGGTTTCTATTTTAGTTTATTGTCTATTTCAGTTGATTATCTGTTTAGATGAGTTTTAGGTGATTTGATGATGATTTTAGCTTGATTTATTTAATGAATTTTTATGGTAAATATTAATGTTAATTATTGCACCTATAATAAGGTTAAAACTTTGATATATGAAATATATGGTGAATTAATAATTAAATATTAACTAAATGCCTATATTTAATTAATGGATTTAATTATTAAGTCTTGATTTAAATAATTGAGATTTAATAAGTATTAAATTCAATTAATTGTAATTAATTGTGCATAGTTGAATTATTGAATATTACCTTAAGTTGCATGGTTAATTGATTTATTTAATTGAAATATTATCTCATGCATTTTCAATTTAACACTTTGCTTTGAAATTATAAAGTTGACTTTCTGTTGCATGCTTTAAGTGAAATTGAAAATAAAGGAATTATCCTAATTAATAATTAGATAATTTATTTTCCCTTTAGGGTTTTCACTTTTTGAAAACCTAATTGCTTGGATTATCTATATCTTTGGATTGGGAGCCTTTTTGAAGGTTGTTCAATCAGGGAGAAGGAGAAATCAGGTGATTGGGATTTTGAGGAGGTTTTCTTGGATTTGGAATTTATCTTGCTTGGATTTGTGGGTTTGATCATCTCTTCTATTACTAAGGTACGATCTTAAGCTTTTCGATTCTAGTTTTCAGATCCCTGTCTTCTATGCATCTAAAAACTAGGATCCTTTGCTTGATCTTCTCTGTTTGTGTATTTGGTGATTCCATTAATTAAAATGATGAAAAATGGGTTCTTGGATCCATTTGTATTTTCTTTCATATTTGCATGTCAGATTTGTGATTGTTAGCATAAGGGTTTCATTTTTGGGTGTTGAATGCCAATTGGGTATAAGGGTTTTTGTATGAAAGATTTTTGTTTGGTATTGCCCTTAGGGTTTCATTTTTAGCGAAAATTCCTTTTTGAACGAGAATTTTGTTAATGTAAGAAAATTATCTTGGAACCCTCATATTTGTGTTTGTCTCACCTTGAATTGTAGAAAATTGGTCTTCATCAGATGCATGTTGAAACCCTGATCAGATCTGTAAGAAAACAGGTCAAATGAATTATTTTGCATGTTTAAGTGCAAGGACACTCTTCTTGAGGAAATAAATAATTATATTTAAAAAAAATAGATCCCTCTTGTTTTTATCATCTTGCATGTTG
>MU226429.1:2013894-2064395 GCA_018584345.1 Thuja plicata
TGAGTTTGATTTCTGGAGTGATTTTTGGAGTTCATCACTTTCTGTTTTAATGTTCTTATTATTTCAGTAGGTTTCAATTGAATTCCTGTCGCAGGAAGTGACAGTTCCTGTCGCTGGGATTTCTTTATTTTTCTATAGATTCAATTCAGTGTGTTGTAGCTGCATTCATAATTCCTCAATTCACAATGATCATCCCTTGATAGCATATTGCTCGGACACCTTTCGCAAGCTTACGCTCTCGGATTGACACGTATAGACCAGCTGAACTTCGTCATAAAATTGTTAATTCTTTTGTTATTAACTGCCTCAATGTTGGCCTATCAGCATCTGTTCTTGAATTCATCAATATGAATTCTCCATAAGAATTGCAAAAATGCTCTCTTTAACAAAGTTGTCATCAAAGAGAAATTTCTCACTTGCCTGTTGTGTTAATGGATCTAGCTCTTTGCCAGAAAATTTTTCTACTGTCATGTAGAGCCTCCCTCATTTCCCCTTTTATGATGGACATTCTAAGGGGCATGGATTGAGTTTTTTATTTCATTTTAGACCTTGTGGTACCCTCGTGGGATTGTACCCTTAGGGCGATCCATGCCTACCTGATTAGTAAGACCTTCCTTGGACTTGAGATGCATTGTGAGGTTCTGATATTCCTGGTTGAGATGATCTTTTGATGTTGTGATAATATTATTAGAGGCATTTATTTGACTCACTCGATCCAATTTAGCCTTGTTCTCATTTTGTGGATATTCCCACTGTTGTGCTTGAAACTTTAGAGAGACCCTGCTTGGGTCAGTGTGAAAATTCCTCTATCCTTAAGGACCTAATATGTGAACCCTTTTATGATACATTATGGAATAATATATTTTGAGATAAGACTAGACTTTTATGTACTCTATAAATATTCTTACTCATGTTAACGGTTCAACAGAAACATTATCTTGCATTAGGAATTATCAATTTACTAATTTTCATGACGAGCAGTTAAGTGTTTGAATAGAGTGGATTGTATTAGAATAAGGAAATTGTGTTCACAATGGATAAGTTATGATTCTGATATATGATACGTGCTTATATGTAATTTTCATAAGAACATGAACTGATCATTTGAGTTGAGTCGTGATTGTATGTAGAAATGTTCATTTAATGATTAAAAGGGAATTGCAATTAAATATTCGATTGGTTAAAATAAAAGGCTAACACAAAAATATTGTGATAGATTAGTTTTATATGCATTGTGGTTAGTAGGATTAGATTATCATTAAGATTACACAATTAGGATTAACTGCACTGAGATATGAATTGCATTTTGAAGTGAAATTGATGTCAATTAGATTTGTATGATGATTCGATGTGAATCAATGTTCTCATGAGAGAATTGATTTGTGAATATTGTTTCAGAAATTTTGGTGAAGGTTGTAAATGATATATGTTGGAATGTTGTTCATTATGTATATTGATTATATGTATGACTTGTTTCCTTGGACTACTGATATTCAATTTTAGTGTGTAGGTATGAGACCATGGTATTAAATCCGGGGAACCAAACATAGGTATATGTGAAATAAGTTTAAGCCAAGGTTGCGTCTAATGAGAAGACAAGACCTCGCTATATTGTGATTTAATTTGTAAACGTAAAAGGTTGATTTGTTGGAATTTATTCCTTAAATGTTATTTTCATATTTATTTTCCTTGTGGTTATGCCCAAGTGGATATGACATGTGTCTAGTGATGTGTAAATTTTTGTGTGTGTCACTTGACACTTGTGAATGTACTTAAGACCATGACATGTCCATAAGGGGATTGGGTGTCCATCTACCTAGGATAGTAACAAGTAGATCCCCATGTATTTTTCCTTGATTAGAGAGCTGGAGGTGAGGTCACTTCAATTTATTTTCATGAGTATGATTTTAGGGGACTTTTGGGGGGTTAGAATAGTTCCTAGGGTGTGTTAGGGCCATTTTTAGATAGCCCATTTTTTATACCTATGGGTAAGGTTCATTTTAACCCTAGGATAACCTTTGGTTGACCAAGAGACCCTTCCAAAATTTGGTTTCCCAAGTTGGATGAAATCAACTCTTCTGAAGCTTGATCTTGGAAAGACCACTCTTCCATTTTGATGCAAAGACCTTACTCACCTTTTTGAGTTTCCCCTTTTTGGATCCATTTTTAGAAAGCTATAAGAGTTTAGGGAAGAGAGACTAATTAGAGGGATTTCCTTCTCCCCATGAGTTTCTAGTGGCTTTTTAGTGGTGACTCTCCATGTTGGAGAGTTTGAACACCCACTCTCTAACTTAGAGACTTAGCTAGAGTTGGTGACATTAGAAAGAGGACTTAGTCTTAAAGGGAGCTCTTCTACAACTTTCTTGCATTAAGCTTGGATCTAGGTTGGTGGACATTTTGCATCTCAATTCTTTTTGTTATAATTTTGTGTTGCAAGAAAGATGAATTTAGTGTGTTTTTGTGTTGAGAAATGTAGTTATGTTCTTGTAGTCAAGATTAATGTTTTGTGAATTATGTGTGTTGCTTCTTTTCTTGTTAATGTTGTTAATGGGAGTTTCAAAGTTCACTCACCCTTGGGAGGGAAGAGTAGCCTTGGGGGTGGAGGATTTTGATAGCCCTTTGTGTAGAGTCTCTCTTCAAGGAGGAGAGGGAAAAATCATCGAGTATAGGCTCCATGAAGCCATCCTTAGTTGTTGATTTTCTTGGGGGAAATAAGGGAATTTTTATGATTATGAGTTGGATATTGAGATGGACTTTATTATTTTTGTAAGCCAAGAGAGGGCTTGGTTATAGTTTTTGGGATTGGCCTTCTCCCTTGGGTATTTTGTCCACTTCACCCCATGTTAGGGTCCTTGTGTGACTCATTGTGATAGCCTTTGGATTGGGAGTAAAATGTGAGTTTTCCTTGCCTTCTTGTATTGTTGTTTGTTAGTTTGTTTTTACCCACCTTTGTTTGGTTCCCCAAGCTCAGGGGTGGCCTCTTAGAGGCCTAGGATGGGAGGTGAGCATCCCATGGTCTTTAAAATTTTCCTTTGCAGATTTTGGTGGCATTTAAAAATTCATGAGGAAAGAAGATAAAGCTTTGAATGTGGAATTTTGTCTATTTTAAAAATGTTTTTTATGTAATAGTCTATATGGCTAAGAGTGGAAATCTTGCTTTCCCTACTTTTATTTTGTCTATGTTAAAGCCTTATGGCTGAGACCTTGTAATCTTTCTTCAAAAAGGGAGTGTTGTAAGTTTTAAAAATCTTGGATTTAATATTTCTGTAAATGGTTTTATGGAGATTATTCATTATGTGTAGGAAAAGTGGTGAGTGAAGTTGTGTCTTACTAAAGAAAGAGAAAATAAGCTTCTTTGTAAATGAAGGAGAAAAATACTTGAATAAAAGTTATTTTATTATCTATATGCAAATGTTAGTTGAGCAACAAGGAAAATATCTATGTATTGTACCTATAAATGGATAAAATGATTCATAAATGTAAATATAAAACTATGCAGCTTAAAAAAAGAAAAGTTTTTACATATGAAAGTTGTATTTATCCTTATGCATATTTGTTTACAATATGAGTTAGTATCAAACATAAATTTCAAAATTTCTAGGAAGGAGTTAAATAAAAGCTAGGAATAAACCATAAAAGAAAATCTATTATATCACTAAGTTGCTGATTTTTATGTGATAGTTATTTTTTCAAAATAGAATATGTTCATAAACTCAATCCACCACAGCAAGTAATTACTCTAAAAAGAAACTAAAGTGAGGTATATTTTTTTTGTTGTTGCAACTAAACTACCTTAACTTACATTAGTTAGATGCATGTTTTCCTATATAATGAGATATGATTAGTATATATATAGCATGTGTTCTTACAAGAGCTTATAAAGAATTTTAAAAAAAAATCTAGGTGTGTTTCTTAGTAAAGGTTTTGGCATTACATGTCAGATCCAATTGAGCATGTTTTGACTCTTCAGGCATTCCTTCCTACAATTCATCAGTTGTAATATCGATATGCCCAATATTTCCCATTTGCACTAATTTTTAAGCTATAGCTTGTTCATCCATGCGCATTCAGGATTGGGAGGGAGAATAAACCTATTCATGTTGTTGTTGTTGTTGTTGTCCCTCTTCTACCTTTTACCTCTTGGGAGATGGAAGACTTTGAGCACTAGGCCCTAATGGCCTCTTTCCTTTAGGGTCACTGGTTTGCCCACTTGATGGAAAAATTGTACTATATCCCCTTTGTTTGTACACTACATACTCTCCTCATGGGATATGTCTAATAGGGAAGGCTTTTCCCAAAATTTCTTTAGCCTTCTCTCACTCTATTTACAATATATTATCCCTTTTCTGGTTCAAATCCTACATAATCTCTTCAAACATATACATCAGTGATTCAATCTTCTTGGCCCAAGGCTGGAAATCCTTTAAAGGATCATATGTGTCATCAAAAAGGTGAATAAAATTAAGGCTATTCTTGTAAGCCAACCATTTTTCTTTCTTTATTTTGTGGTTAATCAAGTCAAATTCATTTCTAACTATGTCTTCAGGGAAGTTGAATTGATGATTCAACACTACACACTTTGTCTTTTCCCTAAACATGTCTTTAATGAAACCCTCAGGATCAGCACACCTGGATATTGATGTGGTCAGATTGTCTGGTTTCAAAAATTCCTACAAGTGTTTCCATCCTCCCTTGGTGATGGTAAAATGATGGGAAATAGTGATTATAGGAAAGATTGTTCCTTTTCCTCTTCCAGTCAGGGTATCTTCTTGCAAACTTCCAATATATCTTAGAACCTCTATCAATCCTATCTTAAGGGGCACTCTGTAGGGTAAAATGTTTGGCACTCCCCTGAAACCATAGACCCTAAATACAGTTGACATTGGATAAGGGATAACATCACCCCAGTTGTGTACTATATTGAGCTCTGAGTCAAATTCCTTTGGCCTTAAGAATTTAGATAATGCTACAGGAATCCTAGGGTCCTCTTTCAACAACAATGTCTTGAGTCTGGTAGCAAAATACCTGTCAAAATTGATGTAGATGGCCTCTTTATTATCACAGGTCATGTCTGCATTCTACAATTGTACAGGCATGATTTCATTGTCCTTAAATCTTGTCAGTTCCATTTCCTTCTCAAAATAATCTTCCCCCTTATACAGACGCATGTGCATCAACAATGAATACCATGCAAAAGGTCTGGACACCTTTGTGTTCTGGACACCTATCAGCCCTTTGTGAATCAGGTCTACAATATATGGGGTGAAATAAAAAAAATTTGCTAGATGGGGATGCAAATTCTCAACCATCATTAGCATATAGTGGATAGGCATCTCAACTTGCTCATCATCTCCACATATTTGGAAAAGAGCCTTATAAATTGATTTGGCCTTCAAATTAAAATAATCAAGTTTGAAAGGTTCTTTTGTGTTAGGCCCTACCAAAACTAAGTCCCCAACTATGCCAAAATATTGCTTGAGGGGACCTTCTCTAAAATATTTCCTCTGGGCTTGGTAAACTTCCTTTATTTGAACAAAATTAATCTTATCCATAGAAGTGTTTGGATCATTTAGAATGAATACCTCCCTAATCTCTTGTGTAGTCGCCTTAATCAGGACTTGCCCATTTTTGTCTCTGACTACTCTGGATATGCTGTCATAATTCCTAGCTATACATGTAAGCATGTCCATATCCATAAAAATACCAGGCACTACCAATTTTCCTATGTCAAACTGCCATACATTATTGTGTGGGGGATTATCATTTCTCTAACCATAGAGCACCTTAAACAAGGTCAAACCAGTCATACCTATCTTGGAATCCCTAATAGACTAACCCAAATCATATAACCCTTCAGTAATTTTTTAGGCATGGATCCTTGGGGACTGATTCTTTTGTCTTAGAGGAATCATTAGTGGACATTGTTACTTGTTGCAGCAAATCATCACAGACATTTCTATCCTTATAATTAACCTTCCCGGTGAATTCTCTTCTGGGCAGCATCTTGAATTTAAGGTTTAATGGCCTAATATGAATAATAAATTCTTTCTCTTTCTACACCTTACTAATTATTTTAAATTTCTTTTGACCCAGAAGTACTAGTACCAAAAAATTACCCATTCCGCAGGAAGCTTGAAAATTCGGCCGCGATCACTGCAACTTCACTTCGCTCTACAACTACTATCAATTATGCACAATGACTTGAGTGATCGATACAATGGCAATCCCATCACTTTAAGTATTAAATTTTGACTGAGAAGAAAACACACGTTCGCCATTACTCCTCTGAGTTCAATGCTTGGCGTACAACTGTTTAAAATTTGCTACTTTTGTATTTTAAAATAGAGCCATCAATTTTACCAAATTTTCCTTGTATCAGATGGTCCATAGAAAATCTTCCACAACATTCATCTCTTGGGACATGTGGTATCATGTCGCTTTCCCTTGATAGTTAACTTCTAGTCACTTTTGATCTAAGGCTTTGCGCCAACTGTTAGATCCTTCCCAACCCATCTTATCTCTATTTAACTCTATGTTACTATGAGGGCCCCATCAACTTAGACACATGGCACAATTTCATTTTCCCTTGAAGAGTAAAGATTAGACACTTTCTTCTTAAGGCTTAGCCTCGACCGTCGGATCTTATCTATCTTTAGTACCTTTAATCACCTTTATAATTTGTGGCCTTGATCTTGCAAATACACATGGCAGCATGGCGCAATTCATCATTAGTTAAAACAACATCACCTTTGATCTTAGGCTTTGTGCTAGCCATTAGATTAGATCTAACTTAACTGGTCTTTATTTGTCCTTACACTACTATGAGGTCCCACCAACTTGAACATGTGTCAACACGGCATGTTCCCTCAATGGGTAAAAACCTTTCATCTTATGATTAAGGGTTAACGCCATCCGTTGGATCTTATTGAAGATAGCGTTGATTTATTATAACCTTTAATCATCCATTGTACCCACCATATTCCACATGGTAGCATGGCGCAATCCCTTAATGACTATTTCGTGCGCATCTTGACCATAAGCCTTCGCGCCAACCATTGGATCAAATCTAACATGCTCCCAATTCAACTTCATCTGCTTACTCACATATGGGCCCACTGAAGACATGCATCCTAATGACACTATCCCTTGAAGAGGAATTCAAAAACATCTTTTTATGAGGCTTTGCACCAGCCGTTAGATCAGATCTAACTTGTTCTCCATTTAACCTTTCTTTTTTGACGACACTCTGGCCCACCAAACTCCACATGTCACAATGGCACATTCCCTCAATAATATCCTTCACTCATATTTTTGATAAAGGTAATGTTCCAACCATCTGATGAAGAGCATCTTTTGGATGTCCTTTGATCTATGTCTTTGATGCATCCAGTCCCACCAAAGACACGTGGCACAATGGTGCGTTGCCTTAAAGATTAAAATTAAAGCACGTTCACATAGCGGGAATGTGAGAGTTGTTGGATCAAAATACATTAGCTCGACAGATAGTGGATTTAATTAATCTCATGGACTTTTAGACTTAGGGAATAATATAGGACCGCAGGGTTAGAACAATGACAACTTAACAACATGAATATTTTAAGAAGGAGCCCATTCAAGACATGACTTTAAATGAAAAAAAGTAACATGCAAATAGAAACCTTTTTGACACTTAGGGTTTTATGGCCACAATTTTGTACTCTGAGACATGAAATAAGTGTTTTTTCAAGTGTTCTTCACAATATACTCTGCAAAAATATACCATGAACCAATTGTTTGAAATTTTTTTGAATAGACCTAATAGGTGGAAGCCATACTAACTAGACAGGCTACTATTAAGGTGGTAGTCAAATTATTGACTAAAAATATATTGACAATATGTGGTGTTCCTCAGAAGATTGTTTGTGATAATGCTATGTGTTTCAGATCTGCAGATTTCATTGAATTTCATGAGAAATATGGAATAAATATTTCTTATTCATCCCCTTATCACCCTCAAGGAAATGGTCAATCAGAGTCTAGAAAAAAAAATAATGAATATTATCAAAAGGATGTTGGATAACATCAAAAGATCATAGGATTCAAAATTACCACTTGCACTTTGGGCAGACGGAATCACACTTAAAAAGTCTATTGGATATGCCCCATACAAACTTTTATATGGGAAGAAAGCTCACTTAGCACTAAATAACTTGTTACCAGTATACAAGTTTGTAAATAAAGATTAATTGGAAGAGGTGGACTTCATGGAAGACAGATTTCAGCAGCTTGCAAAATTGGATGAAATGAGGAATCAAGCTCATGAGAGAAATCATGAATTACAGCAGAAAGTGAAAGTCTTGTTTGATAAAAAGACCATAGAAAGGAAGTTTCAAGAAGGAGATCTAGTTTTGAGATGGAATGTAAAATATCAGGACAAAGGAAAACATGGAAATTTTGATGCTTTATGGGTAGGACCTTTTTTCATTATTGGTAAAGGAGGTGATAATTCTTATCTCTTGCAGGATTTGGAAGGTTACCATCATGAGCTTTCTGTGCATGGTCAGTATCTTAAACCTTTTTTCTATTGAAGACAAAAACATGCAGGTTTTTTCTTTACCGATAGAATATGTATTATATTCTTGTGTTCTTCTAATGGTCTACTTTTCCAGAGATAGCTCAAATCATGTTGTGTTTAGGTATGAACACACATCCCCAGAAAGAGCCACTTGTGGAACCTAGATTTGAAGGTTAATTTATGTTCATAATCAATCAGGGAAGTATCTTTTTGCACTTATTTGTTTATCATCTATAGCTTCTTTGATTTATATATTATTCTTTTACTTATGTTTTTTTTATGTCTTTTATTATTACTATATTGTTTGAATCTGTGGAATTTGTTTCGTAGAATTTGTGCATGCTGGAATTGCCAATTCTAGAATTGAATCCATTCTGGAATTCTGCTATTCTCAAAATGAATTCTAGAATATGGGCTTGTCCTATTTGGTTCACCTGGAAGATGACTGAGAAGATGCAAATTCTGTGTTTGGTTCCACACAACTAGAATTGGAATTGGAATTTTGTTTTTGCACACATACACATATATACACACACATATACACACATGCACATATATACACACATATGTGTATACACACACATGTATATACATATAGACATATACACACATGTGTGTCTATACACACATGTGTGTCTATACACACACACACATGTGTGTGTATATACACACACACATGTGTGTATATATACACACATGTATATATACACATATATGTATACACACACACACAGAGATATATATATATATGTATATACACATGTATACACATATACACACATACACACATGTGTGTATACACACATATCTGTATATACATGTATGTATATATACACACAAGGGTATATACACACACATGTATATTCACACCCATGTGTGTATACACACACACACATATATATATACATGTGTGTATATATACACATACACATGTGTGTATATACACACATATACACATGTGTGTATATACACATAGGCATGTATATACACTCATGTGTATATATACATACATGTATCTATACTATATATATATATATATATGTGTGTGTGTGTGTGTGTATACACTCATATGTATATATACATACATGTATCTATATATACATGTGTATATATACATACATGTGTATATATACACACATGTATATATATACATCCTTATAACAATATAATATTAACACAAAAATGGGAATGAATTTTCCTTCCCAAAATAATACTCTCAATTCCAATTCCAATTCCAGGTCTTGAGGGGGAATTGTGGAATGCTCAAAAAGGCCCAAAATTAGAATTCGCATAACCCTATTCCTATTTTTCATTTTGGAACCAAACACTAAATTTTACAATACCAAGATGTGGGTATGTCAATTCCTAGTCAATACCAAGAAACAAACGGGCCCTAATAGTTATTATTGTCTACCACCGATTTCTTCTTATTTTCCCTTTGGTGCAGATCTAAAGTAAAAGAAAATCAAAATCAAATTATAGTTTTTGCAACTGCGTGATCATTAACTTACCTTTGTTTACCAATCGTGTGATGGCACAATGAAGAAATATATATAGTCAGATGGGATAGTTGGATCAATAACTACAAATGTGAACTCAATTGTACCATTTTTAATAATCAAATAAAGATAAGTCATTTTTCTTTCACATGTGTGATTGTTTCATTATCATTTTACAATAAGTCCCTCGGATAAATCAATTGAACTTATTCAAAGTGATAGTTTGATGCACATGCTTCCTGATCTGGTTCATAGTCTTTATTATCAGTTGGTTTTCTCATTTTGCATTGTTAAATTATGTTGATTGAGGCCTCAGTCAATTGGTCTATCATTTGAGAAGTAATATCCCTTTGAAATATCTTTGAACTTTTTTCAAGGTTGCATGTTCATTTCATAACACCTTTGAAGTGATAAGTTTTCTTGTAAAACTGTCTTTGAGGTTGAACATAAGATTGGAATGATCTTGACTCTATTGCCCATGGTTGATTAAGGCACTGGTCTTTCTTTCTTATTGAATTATGGTCATCAGTTCATTATTTATAGTTTTGAGATATTATATCCATCTCCTCTATTCAATTTATATCTTGTATCGATCAGGATTCCTTCAAAATTTATAGTATTACCTTTAACACTTGGTAGTATATTGCTCTTAGTTTAAAGGATCTCAATAGTAATTTGCCACACTTTGAGAGAAACAAGTTTGGAACACATATTATCTACTCTAAAAATCCCTTAAGATTTGAAAGAGAAGTCTAGGATGTAGGCCTACCAACCTTGATTCTGCAGAGCTAGAATTGGAGAAGATTTAAACTTGATTTTGTTAAAACCTTGCTTGTTGGAAAATTACTTGGATTTCCCACCATTGGATCAGAAAAATCCATAGTAAATCCAATCTATTGATTTGAGCACCAACAGGTTGGATTGTTCATTATCTTGGACCCTCTTACCTTGGCTATATTAGGTGGTATCAAAGAAAAAGTTCTTGATTGCGGTGAATAAATCTCTTCTCCTATGTGTGCAGTTCCTGATTTGGTTTTTCGTGGGGTATAAGTATAAGGATCTTACTCATGATTGCAAATGAATCATCAGAGATGGAGAGGAAAGGTTATAGAGGTGGAAGAGGTGCAAACCCTAATGTTGCTGAAATGTTGAGATAGATTACTTCTAGATTGGAAGCGGTGGAAACGGTCTAGAGGAGAGGTTGACATATTGAAGAAGTAAGTGATGCTAAGGAAGAAATTGAAGAGCAAGTTGGAGGAGAAGCCCAAGAATAGTCTAAAATAGATCAAGGAGAAGAAAGGTTTATTAGAGCCCTTACTAGGGTTAATATAAGACCACACTTTATCCACCAGATTATGATGGCCGGTTGGATGTAAATGAGTTTTTGGATTGGATCTCATCTATGGATAAGTATTTTGAGCAATTTTGAAGGTACTAATGAGGGAAAGAAGGTAAAGTAAAGTTTTCTTGTACTAAGTTAAGAGGTCATGCTTCACTTTGGTGGGATCATTTGCAGAATTATAGGGGGATTAGAGGTAAATAGAAGATCAAATCTTGGGATAGGATGGTGAAAAAAATGAAGGTAAAGTTCTTACCCTCTAATTATCAGGTCAGTTTGGTTAGAAGATTGCAAAATATGAGACAAAACAAGATGAATGTGAAAAAGTACATTGAAGAGTTCTACAAGTTAGATATCAGATCTAGCTTTAAAGAGGATGAAGTAGAGAGAGTTGCAAGATACCTGAATGGTTAAAGGATATCAATACAAGGTATATTAGTATGATCAAGATTGGGAATGTAGAAGATTATTACTAGTATTCCCTAAAGGCTGAAGACAAGTTGAATAAAAGACAAGAACAAAGGCAAAGAGGTAGAGGTGGAAGATTCTAGATAGGTAGAGGTGGTAGATCAGTTGGTGACTCTGATAAAGGGAAGATAGAAGAGAAGACTCCTAAAAGGAATTCTTACCGAGGTGGCTATAGGAATGAGGGCTACCAAAGAGATGATAAAAGGGTGTTTAAGGGCACTTGTTTCAAGTGTGGTGGAGAAGTTCATAGGGCCTTTCACTGCAATCAAGGTGGATATGAAAAAAGGACTAAAAGAAACAAAAGTACAACTCTTGTAGAAGACGAGGGATCTTCTTAAGTGGTTAACAATAATCAAGCTAAAAGGGAGAGACATTGATCATGACGAGAACCTTGTACCATGATGAAAAGATGGAGAGCCCTTCACAAAGAAAGAACTTAATCTAAACTAGATGTCTTGTTAGTGGAATGGTATGTAAAGTTGTTGTTCATGGTGGTAGTTCTGAGAATTTAGCATCTGACAAAATAGTAGAAAAGTTGTAGTTGCAGAGATTGAAACATTACAAACCCTATGAGATTGCATGGATAAAATATGATCACAACGTGTTGGTAAGTGAACAATGTTGGCTTAAGTTAAAATTAGGCAAATATCAAGATGAAGTCTTGTGAGATATAATACCTATGGATTTAAGTCATGTTTTGTTGGGTAAATCTTGGTAGTATGATAGACAAGATATACATGATGGAAGAAGAAATACATATACTTTTGTGGCTAATGGTATGAAATAGAGATTGATGCCTTTAGAGGAACCTTTTAAGGGGAAAATTTGTACCAGTGCTAGAATTTGCATGGTTGATGGAAGGAAATTCTTGGAAGGTATGAGACATGAGAATGTTTGTTTTGCGGTTGTTCCAAAGAAGGCAATAGATATAGATCTGAGTGGTGAAAAATCTGAAGAGATTAAGGACAATTTGAATGAGAATGCAGATGTGATTTCAGATAATGTATCTGATGGTCTGCCACTGATTAGGAGTATTAGTGATTGCATGGATCTAATTCCTAGAGCTAGTTTTCCTAATAAAGTAACTCACCAGTTGACACCAGTAGGGAATGAGGAATTGAATAGAAAAGTACATGAGTTGTTATTAATCAGAGAAAGTTTGAGTCTCTATGAAGTACCTACAGTATTGGCACCTAAGAAGGATGGACACTAGAGGATGTCTACATATTCTAGAGAAATAAACAAGATTACTATCAAGTACCAATTTCCTTTACCTAGGATGTATGACATAATGGATTACCTGAGTGGAAGAGTGGTTATCATCGTATCAAAATAAGATAAGTTGATGAATGGAAGACTACTTTTAAGACTAAATATTTTTATAAATGGTTGGTAATGCCTTTTTGTTTGTCTAATGCACCAAGTACTATCATGAAGCTGATGAATGAAGTGTTGAAGGAATTTTTGGGTAACTTTTTCATAGTTTATTTGGATGACACTATGATTTTCAGTAGGACAAAAGAGGAACACCTATTGCATGTAGGGAAAGTATTACAGATGAGGATTTGCTGATAAATTTGAAGATGTGTACTTTTATGAATAATGAGCTTGTATACCTTGGATTTTTTATTTTTGTTGAAGGTTTGAAGATGGATCCAAAAAAGGTTAGAGAAATTGTTGAATGGCCTGAACCTGAAAGTGTTAGTGAGTTAAGATCATTTCATGGCTTGGAAATTTTTTACCGGTAGTTCATTAGGAATTTTAGCATTGTTTACAATGCTATGACTGAGACAATGAGGGGAGAAAAGAAGGAATAAAAATGGACACATAGAGCACAAATAAGATTTGATTTGTTGAAGAAAAAGGTAACTAAACAACCTATGTTAGCACTACCATATTTTAGTAAGGTATTTCAAGAAGACAGTGATGCTAGTGGAAGTGTAATCGGAGTAGTAATGAGTCAAGAAGGTAGAGTGGTTGCTTACTTTAGTGAAAAGTTGAATGATGCAAGGAGGAAGTGTTATGTTTATGATCAATAATTTTATGCTATGTTCAAGCTTTGAAGAAGTGGCGACATTACTTATTGTCTAAGTAGTTTGTGTTGTATACTAATCATGAGGCTTTACAGTATTTGCACAATCAGAGTAAGTTGAATTGGAGAGATATAAGATGGGTTGAATTCTCATAGAGTTACTCATTTGGGTTGAAGCATAGAAGTGGTAAGTCTAAAAAATTTGTTGATGCTTTAAGTAGAAGAAGGAATCTTATGAAAGAGATGAAGGTGACAGTGCTTGGATTTGATGAATTGAATAATTTGTATAAGGATGATTTTGATTTTTCTGAATCTTGGAAAGTTTTTAAGGAACCTTTGGTCACCAATATGAGTTCTTTGTTAGATTATTTCATATAGGATGGATTGTTGTTTAAAGGAGTTTAGTTGTGTATATCAATAGGATATATGAGGGAGTGTTTGATTAAGGAGAAACATTATGGAGGATTACTGGACACTTTGGGATTGATAAGGCAGTGGAAATTATCAAGGAGCAGTATTATTGACCATAGATTCATAAGGATATTAGAAATTTCATTCAGAAGTGTAGAATTTGTCAAGTTTCTAAAGGGAATAGTCAGAATAGTGGATTGTATATACCATTACCTATACCAGAGAAACCTTGGGAGAAGATTAGTATGGATTTTGTGCTTGTTTTTCCAAAGACTCAAAGAGGTAATGATTTAGTGTTTGTGGTGGTTGATAGGTTTTCAAAGATGTCTCATTTCATTCTGTGTGAGAAGATATTAGATGTAGTACATATAGCTGATTTGTTTTTCAAGGAAATTGTCAGATTGCATGAGTTTCCTAAGAGAATTGTTTCAGATAGGGATACTAAGTTTCTTGGATATTTTTGGAGGACACTTTGGAGAAATCTTAACACATAATTGAAGTTTAGTTCTACATTTCACCCAAAGACTAACGGATAGACTGAAGTTGTTAATAGAAGTTTGGGTAATCTACTGAGATGCTTGGTTGGTGAAAAGGTTGGTAATTGGGATTTGGCTCTGGCACAAGATGAGTTTGCTTATAATAATTCAATGAATAGGAGTACTAGGAGAACACCTTATGAGATTTTTTATGGTTTACATCCTAAAGGAGAAACAAAATTGAAACATGTCAGTGTTGAAGAAAAGAGGAGTGTTGAAGCATAACAATTTACCAATCATATGAAGGATTTGCATCATAGAGTTAAGAAACATTTGGAGGGCATGACTGATAAGTATAAGGAGAGAGCTAATAGAAATAGGAAACATAAGGAGTTTGTAGTTGGTTATGAAGTGATGGTTTTCTTGAGAAAGGGTATATTTCTAATTGGTACCTATAGTAAATTAAACATGAAGAAGTTTGGAACTTGTAAGATTTTGAGAAAGTTTGATTCAAGGAATGCTTATGAAGTTGTGTTACTAGAGGACATGGACATATCAAGTATATTCAACATGGAAGACTTGTACGAATATCAAGAATCAGATAGAAGTGAAGGAAATGGATCAAAGAGTGAATAACAATATACTAAGAAGTAGAAGGAGGAGGTTGAACAAATCTTGGATACGGTCAGAGTACTAGAGGAAAGCAATATGAGGAATATCTTTTTAAGTGGAAGAACATATTAGTTGAGCATTCTTCATAGATTTCTCAGGTGGACTTAACTAATTTGGTTTGCCTTCATATTAAATTGAGAGGCTCACTTTTAAAATACTCGTGGGTGTCTGATGCAAGAGAATCTTGGGTTCATTGCAAACTTGCATCAACCAAAAAAACACCTGAGTGTTTTTGGTGGTTCCTGGTCACCGGTTTCTGTGTTTCTTGTCATGGTAGAGTTCTTTGGATTCTTGATAGATGCGGTCATAGGTTCATATTTTTAAGATCATTTGGAATATTTACCTATGATCACAATTCATTTGGATTATCACATGAATTAGACAATACCAGGATGTGGGTATGCCAATTCCTAGTCAATACCTAGAAACAAACAGGCCCTAACAGTTATTCTTGTCTACCACCGATTTCTTCTTATTTCCCCTTTGGTGCAGATCTAAAGTAAAATAAAATCAAAATCAAATTGTAGTTTTTACAACTGCATGGTCATTAACTTACCTATTTTTACCTATCATGTGATGGCACAATGAAGAAATGAGTGACCTTTCACCCATCACGCAATGGAGAAGCACACGGGTCTCATCCCCATGGGAATCAAAACAGTCAAAAGGAACTGTCAACATTTGAAAATTTAAGTCCAACATTCACAAAAAGTCTTCATTTATCATAGAACCACAAATGATTGTCGCGTGTCATATGGGGCCCCACTTGACTAAAGTCAGACTAAATGATATCCACACAGACCAAGATCTGATCCAACGGTCGAGCACGATGGCGCTATCACAAGTTTTTGATCATTTAACCACCACACAATGGAGAAGTAGGTGATAGGTGTCCTAGGCCTGCCAAAATCTATGGGTGGAACAATGGGAATACAGGTGTCAGTGTTTGGTTAGCAGAGCAGAATGACTAGACTAGATAGAGGCATGTGAAGTATAATAAGGGATGGATTACTTAAACGTTATCTTTTATCCCACATTTTAAATCAACGGCCAGGACTAAATCAAGAAAGTAAATGTGATTGGATGATAACCAAGGCATTTAATGGAGATCTGTGACTGAAAGATAGAAGATCTACATTTTAGCACGATGGTGTGATGGAAAAGTGAACAAACTTTAGTTGTTGCATGATAGAGAAAGACTCGACACGTGTCAGCAATGGGAAAAAGACAAAAACCATTGGCAACAATATTAAATTAATTTAGTACATGGCTTTGAAATCTTTGACCTTTATTTTTTCTTAGGGTTTATTTTATTACTTGGTGATTAGAATTTTACATGCAGATTATAAAGGTGACGAACACGATTGATATATCAAATGTGTGATAGTGTAGATTTTCGTGAGTGTGAGGAACGAATACATGAAGACCATTATTCTATGTTTCCTATTTTTAATTTTGGAACCAAACACTAAATTTGACAATACTAGGATGTGGGTATGCCAATTCCTAGTCAATACCTAGAAACAAACGGGTCCTAATAGTTATTCTTGTCAAACACTAATTTCTTCTTATTTCCCCTTTGGTGCAGATCTAAAGTAAAGGAAAATCAAAATCAAATTGTAGTTTTTGCAACTGTGTGGTCATTAACCTACCTTTGTTTACCTATCGTGTGATGGCACAATGAAAAAATGAGTGACCTTTCACCCATCATGCGATGGAAAAGAACACGGGTCTCAACCCCACAAGAATCAAAATAGTCAAAAGGAACTGTCGAAGTTTGAAAATTTAATTCCAACATTCACACAAAGTCTTCATTTATCATAGAACCACAAATGATTGTCGCATGTCATATGGGGCCCCACTTGACTAAAGTTAGACTAAATGATATCCACACAGACCAAGATCTGATCCAACGGTCGAGCGTGATGGCGCTATCGTAAGTTGTTGATCATTTAACCATCACACAGTAGAGAAGTAGGTGACAGGTGTCCTGGGCTCGACAAAATCTATGGGTGGAACAGTGGGAATACAGGTGTCATTGTTTGGTTAGCAGAGTAGAATGACTGGACTACATGGAGGCATGTGAAGTATAATAAAGGATGAATTACTTAAACATTATCTTTTATCCCAAGTTTTAAATCAATGGCCAGGACTTAATCAAGCAAGTAAAGGTGATTGGATGATAACCAAGGCATTTAAGGGAGATCTGTGACCGAAAGATAGAAGATCTATGGTTTCGCATGACGGCATGATAGAAAAGTGAATAAACTTTAGTCGTTGCATGATAGAGAAAGACTCGACATGTGTCAGCAATAGGAAAAAGACAAAAACCATTGGAAACAATATTAAATTGATTTATTACATGGCTTTGAAATATTTGACCTTTTATTTTTCTTAGGGTTTATTTTATTACTTGGTGATTAGACTTTTACATGCAGATTATAAAGGTGACGAATACGGTTGATATATCAAATGTGCGATAGTGCAGATTTTCGTGACTATGAGGAATGAATACATGAAGACATAAGATGAAAGATGATCATAGAGGAATGGATGATGTTGTGGTTATAACATAAACTAACATGATTCCAAGAGACTATAACTCTGGTTTTTCCTGATCGACAACATCGGTGATATGATCTTTTAGACAGAGTTACTTGATATAACAATAGTAATATTTGGTACCATGTAGAGATTTGAAAAGGATTGTGGATAGATATAAGATCGGAGTACCATCATGATGTAGATCCATATTTTAAGTTGTTTTCCTAGATATTATGAAAAACTTGTTAAGTTATTATGATACCTAATTAGTCAATAACTATTATTGAATAGGGATAACTAGCAATTCTATTATTGTAACTAAACATTTAGTCATTGATCATTAGGTTAGGTATTGTTAGGAATCATCGTGTTGATCTCAAGCTTCTTTGCATTCTTTGGATTTCATATTTATAAGGATACCAAGATCAACACATAAAAGACTCAATGTTATTATAGTCAGATGGGATAGTTGGATCAATAACTACAAATGTGAACTCAATTGTACCATTTTTAATAATCAAATAAAGATAAGTCCTTTTTCTTTCACATGTTCAATTGTTTCATTATCATTTTACAATTAGTCCCTCGAATAAATCAATTGAACTTATTCAAAGTGATAGTTTAATGCACATGTTTCCTGATCTGGTTCATAGTCTTTATTATCAGTTGGTTTTCTCATTTTGCATTGTTAAATTTTGTTGATTGAGGCCTCAGTCAATTGGTCTGTCATTTGAGAAGTAATATCCTTTTGAAATATCTTTGAACTTCTTTCAAGGTTGCATGTTCATTTCATAACACCTTTGAAGTGATAAGTTTTCTTGTAAAACTGTCTTTGAGGTTGAACATAAGATTGGAATGATCTTGACTTTATTTCCCATGGTTGATTAAGGCACTGGTCTTTCTTTCTTATTGGATTATGGTCATTAGTTCATTGTTTATATTTTTTAGATATTATATCCATCTGTTCTATTCAATTTATATCTTGTATCCATACAGATTCCTTCAAAATTTATAGCGTTACATTTAACACTTGGTAGTATATTGCTCTTAGTTTAAAGGATCTCAATAGTAATTTGCCACACGTTGAGAGAAACAAGTTTGGAACACATATTATCTATTCTAAAAATCCCTTAAGATGTGAAAGATAAGCCTAGGGTGTAGGCCTACCAGCCTTGGTTATGCAGAGCCATAATTGCAGAAGATTTAAACTTGATTTTGTTAAAACCTTGCTTGTTAGAAAATCACTTCGATTTCCCACCATTGGATCGGAAAAATCCATAGGAAATCCAATCTGTTGATTTGAGCATTAACAGGTTGGATTGTTCATTATCTTGGACCCTCTTACCTTGGCTACATTAGGTGGTATCAAAGAAAAATTTCTCGATTGCGGTGAATAAATCTCTTCTCCTATGTGTGCAGTTCCTGATCTGGTTTGTCATTCGGTAGAAGAATAAGGATCTTACTCATGATTAAAAATGAATCATCAGAGATGGATAGGGAAGGTTATAGAGGTGGAAGAGGTGAAAACCCTAATGTTTTTGAAATGTTGAGATAGATTACTGCTAGATTGGAAGTGGTGGAAATGGTCTAGAGGGGAGGTTGACATATTGAAGAAGTAAGTGATGCTGAGGAAGAAATTAAAGAGCAAGTTGGAGGAGAAGCCCAAGAATATTCTGAAATAGATCAAGGAGAAGAAAGGTTTATTAGATCCCTTACTAGGGTTAATATAAGACCACACTTTATCCACCAGATTATGATGGCCGGTTGGATGTAAATGAGTTTTTGGATTGGATATCATCTATGGACAAGTATTTTGATTTTGAAGGTACTAATGAGGAAAAGAAGGTAAAGTAAATTTTTCTTGTACTAAGTTAGGAGGTCATGCTTCACTTTGGTGGGATCATTTGCAAAATTGTAGGGGGATTAGAGGTAAATAGAAGATCAAATCTTGGGATAGGATGGTGAAAAAAATGAAGGTAAAGTTCTTACCCTCTAATTATCAGGTCAGTTTGGTTAGAAGATTGCAAAATATGAGACAAAACAAGATGAATGTGAAAAAGTACATTGAAGAGTTCTACAAGTTAGATATCAGATCTAGCTTTAAAGAGGATGAAGTAGAGAGAGTTGCAAGATACCTGAATGGTTAAAGGATATCAATACAAGGTATATTAGTATGATCAAGATTGGGAATGTAGAAGATTATTACTAGTATTCCCTAAAGGCTGAAGACAAGTTGAATAAAAGACAAGAACAAAGGCAAAGAGGTAGAGGTGGAAGATTCTAGATAGGTAGAGGTGGTAGATCAGTTGGTGACTCTGATAAAGGGAAGATAGAAGAGAAGACTCCTAAAAGGAATTCTTACCGAGGTGGCTATAGGAATGAGGGCTACCAAAGAGATGATAAAAGGGTGTTTAAGGGCACTTGTTTCAAGTGTGGTGGAGAAGTTCATAGGGCCTTTCACTGCAATCAAGGTGGATATGAAAAAAGGACTAAAAGAAACAAAAGTACAACTCTTGTAGAAGACGAGGGATCTTCTTAAGTGGTTAACAATAATCAAGCTAAAAGGGAGAGACATTGATCATGACGAGAACCTTGTACCATGATGAAAAGATGGAGAGCCCTTCACAAAGAAAGAACTTAATCTAAACTAGATGTCTTGTTAGTGGAATGGTATGTAAAGTTGTTGTTCATGGTGGTAGTTCTGAGAATTTAGCATCTGACAAAATAGTAGAAAAGTTGTAGTTGCAGAGATTGAAACATTACAAACCCTATGAGATTGCATGGATAAAATATGATCACAACGTGTTGGTAAGTGAACAATGTTGGCTTAAGTTAAAATTAGGCAAATATCAAGATGAAGTCTTGTGAGATATAATACCTATGGATTTAAGTCATGTTTTGTTGGGTAAATCTTGGTAGTATGATAGACAAGATATACATGATGGAAGAAGAAATACATATACTTTTGTGGCTAATGGTATGAAATAGAGATTGATGCCTTTAGAGGAACCTTTTAAGGGGAAAATTTGTACCAGTGCTAGAATTTGCATGGTTGATGGAAGGAAATTCTTGGAAGGTATGAGACATGAGAATGTTTGTTTTGCGGTTGTTCCAAAGAAGGCAATAGATATAGATCTGAGTGGTGAAAAATCTGAAGAGATTAAGGACAATTTGAATGAGAATGCAGATGTGATTTCAGATAATGTATCTGATGGTCTGCCACTGATTAGGAGTATTAGTGATTGCATGGATCTAATTCCTAGAGCTAGTTTTCCTAATAAAGTAACTCACCAGTTGACACCAGTAGGGAATGAGGAATTGAATAGAAAAGTACATGAGTTGTTATTAATCAGAGAAAGTTTGAGTCTATGAAGTACCTATAGTATTGGCACCTAAGAAGGATGGACACTAGAGGATGTCTACATATTCTATAAAAATAAACAAGATTACTATCAAGTACCAATTTCCTTTACCTAGGATGGATGACATAATGGATTACCTGAGTGGAAGAGTGGTTATCATCGTATCAAAATAAGATAAGTTGATGAATGGAAGACTACTTTTAAGACTAAAGATTTTTATGAATGGTTGGTAATGCCTTTTTGTTTTTCTAATGCACCAAGTACTATCATGAAGCTGATGAATGAAGTGTTGAAGGAATTTTTGGGTAAATTTTTCATAGTTTATTTAGATGACACTATGATTTTCAGTAGGACAAAAGAGGAACACCTATTGCATGTAGGGAAAGTATTGCAGAGGAGGATTTGCTGATAAATTTGAAGAAGTGTACTTTTATGAAGAATAAGCTTGTATACCTTGGATTTGTGATCTCTGTTGAATGTTTGAAGATGGATCCAAAAAAGGTTAGAGCAATTGTTGAATGGCCTGAACCTGAAAGTGTTAGTGAGTTAAGATCATTTCATGGCTTGGAATTTTTTTACCAGTAGTTCATTAGGAATTTTAGTATTGTTTACAATGCTATGACTGAGACAATGAGGGGAGATAAGAAGGAATTAAAATGGACACATGGAGCACAAATAAGATTTGATTTGTTGAAGAAAAAGGTAACTGAACAACCTATGTTAGCACTACCATATTTTAGTAAGGTATTTCAAGTAGACAGTGATGCTAGTGGAAGTCCAATCAGAGTAGTAATGAGTCAAGAAGGTAGATTGGCTGCTTACTTTAGTGAAAAGTTGAATGATGAAAGGAGGAAGTATTATGTTTATGATAAATAATTTTATGTTATTGTTCAAGCTTTGAAGAAGTGGCGACATTACTTATTGTCTAAGGAGTTTGTGTTGTATACTAATCATGAGGCTTTACATTATTTGCACAATCAGAGTAAGTTGAATCAGAGAGACATAAGATGGGTTGAATTCTCACAGAGTTACTCATTTGGGTTGAAGCATAGAAGTGGTAAGTCTAAAAAATTTATTGATGCTTTAAGTAGAAGAAGGAATCATATGAAAGAGATGAAGGTGACAGTGCTTGGATTTGATGAATTGAATAATTTGTATAAGGATGATTTTGATTTTTCTGAATCTTGGAAAACTTGTAAGGAACCTTTGGTCACCAATATGAGTTCTTTGTCAGATTGTTTCAAATAGGATGGATTTTTGTTCAAAGGAGTTTAGTTGTGTATATCAAGAGGATATATGAGGGAGTGTTTGATTAAGGAGAAACATTATGGAGGATTACTGGACACTTTGGGATTGATAAGACAGTGGAAATTATCAAGCAGCAGTATTATTGGCCACAGATTCATAAAGATGTTAGAAATTTCATTCTTGTCATGTTTCTAAAGGGAATAGTCAGAATAGTGGATTGTATACACCATTACCTATACCAGAGAAACCTTGGGAGAAGATCAGTATGGATTTTTTTCTTGATTTTCCAAAGACTCAAATAGGTAATGATTTAGTGTTTGTGGTGGTTGATAGGTTTTCAAAGATGTCTCATTTCATTCTGTGTAAGAAGATATTAGATGTAGTACATATAGCTGATTTTTTTTTCAAGGACATTGTCAGATTGCATGAGTTTCCTAAGAGAATTGTTTTAGATAGGGATACTAAGTTTCTTGGATGTTTTTGGAGGACACTTTGGAGAAATCTTAACACATAATTGAATTTTTAGTTCTACATTTCACCCAAAGACTAATGGATAGACTGAAGTTGTTAATAGAAGTTTGGGTAATCTACTGAGATGCTTTATTGGAAAAGGTTGGTAATTGGGATTTGGTTCTGGCACAAGATGAGTGTGCTTATAATATTTCAATGAATAGGAGTGCTAGGTGAACACCTTATGAGATTTTTTATGGTTTACATCCTAAAGGAGGAACAAAATTGATAGATATCAGTGTTGAAGTAAAGAGGAGTTTTGAATCATAACAATTTACCAATCGTATGAAGGATTTGCATCATAGAGTTAAGAAACATTTGGAGGGCATGAATGATAAGTATAAGGAGAGAGCTCATAGAAATAGGAAACATAAGGAGTTTGTAGTTGGTGATGAAGTGATGGTTTTCTTGAGAAAGGGTATATTTCTAGTTGGTACCTATAGTAAATTGAACATGAAGAAGTTTGGACCTTGTAAGATTTTGAGAAAGTTTGATTCAAGCAATGCTTATGAAGTTGTGTTACCAGAGGACATGGACATATCAAGTATATTCGACATGGAAGACTTGTATGAATATCAAGAATCAGATAGAAGTGAAGGAAATGGATCAAAGAGTGAATTACAATATCCTAAGAAGTAGAAGGAGGAGGTTGAACAAATCTTGGATACCAGAATTGGTCAGAGCACTAGAGGAAAACAATATGAGGAATATCTTGTTAAGTGGAAGAACATATCAGTTGAGCATTCTTCATGGATTTCTCAGGTGGACTTAACTAATTTGGTTTGCCTTCATATTAGTAAATTGAGAGGCTCAATTTTCAAATACTCATGAGTGTCTGATGCAGGAGCATCTTGGGTTCATTGCAATCTTGCATCAACCAAAAAAACACCTGAGTGTTTTTGGTGGTTCCTGGTCACCATTTTTTTGTGTTTCTTGTCATGGTAGAGTTCTTTGGATCCTTGATAGTTGCAGTCATAGGTTCATCTTATTAAGATCATTAGGAAGCTTTTCCTATGATCAAAATTCATTTGGATTATCACACCTAAATTTATGTTGCATTCTTTGGCTGTGTTTAGAATGTGTTCTTCATGTTCTTGAACCGGTTAGTATTTGGATATTCAGTTGGATTCCTTGATCGATGGTGTTATGTATTATTCTCCTATGTGAAAACATGTTTGGTCGACATGTTTGTATGATCGCTCCTTGTTATTTATTCTTTGGTTAAATATCTTAGATCGGAGGCCAACTAGGAGTTAGTTGATAACATGTTTTTTCTTGGAAAATGTAATCTTGAGGCCGACCTGTTACGTCACGGTCATGTATTTAGTTGGTTATTTGTTCTTTTTTTTTGGAGGTTGAAGGCAAGAAGATAGGATTTTGAAGGAGGTTGTTTGCAATCATAGGTTAGTAAGAATAATTAGATTTTCTTTGTACTAAGTCCCTAGCATTTGATATGGGCATGTTGACTTCTATTGCAGGGCTTTGTAATTGTTTTACCTATCAATGAAAGGGTTGCATGTATGTTCCATACTCTAGATCTATGTGTTTACTTCTCAAAAAATTTGAGTTTCTATTGTGTAACTCTTGCTGCAAGGTTGGATTGTTCATTCACTTGGACCCTCTCACCTTGGTTGTGTTACTTAGACACCAATCCAACACCCTCCAAAGAGGTAGTTCATGAACATAATGAAGGAGAAATGCAAGATATTATGTTTTCATTATAAGTATTTGAGGAATAACAAAATGAGGTTGGAGAAGTAGTTTATGATCTCATGGCCAGCAGAGAGAGCTCTAGTTTCTTTTGTACAAGGGGTTGTCCTATAAGATATCTAATACATTTGGAGGTCAAGGAGATGATATAAATCATCTATGCACCTAAGCATGAAGTTGTAGCTGAAGAAGAGCAACCTCCACTAGGTCATCCACCTGAAGTGATTTGCATGCACACCAAGCTTGAGAAGGTGGATCCATTTGTATTTATGCTTGAATTTGTATTGAACTAGCTGGTAAAATATTTCTTTATTTTCATGTTTTCTCAACTGTCCATAATCATGCAAGGAATCCTAAGTTGGAAAGAAAAGGGATTTATTTTCAAAAACTAGTGAATGGTTTTGTTTCACAAAGAGTCATTCTTGGTTAGTATAGTGTAGGTTAGTTTTATCTTTCCTCTAAGTGTTGTTCACACATGGTTTTAGTTTAGATCTTAAACTTCCCTAAGTTCTAGTGCACAAGTTTCACTAGTTTAGGTGTTGTTTTCAATCTCGTCTTGTTCCTCCAAGTGCTTGAGAACATTTTCTTTAAGTTTATTCTGAAGGTATCTCGATATTTATTCTTGTTGAATCAAGGTTGAAAGCTCTATCCTAGGTTCTTTTCATTTCATTTGTTGACTGTGTACCCAATGGATATTGTAAAGACTATTGGTCTTGATGCTTAGCAAGAAAGCATACCTAAGAAGTCACCAAATTATTATCTATTTTTCATCATTCATGTCAAAATTGCCAAGAAAAGGTCCTATATCTTCCAAATCAAGTTTTGTAGGAGTTATGAAGTGCCCAAAGAGAGCTAAAAGATTATTCTAAAAGCCTCCATTTCAAGTGGTCAAAGTGATTAAAGATAAAAGGGATTTTTTTTATTTCAAGAGGTCCTTTATTTCATTTAAAAGACTCCAAAGGTTCAAAAGAACAATGTCATCCTTCATGTTGATAAAGGTCAAAGAGTCCATTTTTCATTTAGAGTAAATTTCTCATGTTTTTTATTTTCAACATTCCCTAAATTTTGCCTTAACACGTGGTCAAGAAAGAGAAATCCCATGAAGCCCTAGTTTCATGTTCATGGCCAATAAAAATAGTAAAATCCATGCTTAAACTATAGATTTATTCAAATAACAAATAGTTTCGTCAAAAGTGTGAGTTGTTCCAAGGTAATAGATAGAAACTTTCAAGGTAAATGATATGAACATCAGTGAGACATGGTAAAGAAAAACATGCACCTGTACAAACAATGAGTTTTCTTACGAAGGAGTAGTTTGTGTTCATCATCAATAGATCCATTGATGGAAACAACAAGATGCATACAGAATATAGCATTTGAAAAAATTAGAGGGGAAATTTTTAATGAAGATGAGAAATGTTTCCCAAGGTATCGACAAGAAATTTAATGGAAAGACATGTCATACCACTGTAAAACAAGGATCACCAAAACCTCATGATTAGAATGGAAAGTAGCAGTTTGCAATATAGAGAACCAATTTTTAAGCAAAGGTATGTATTGTTTGAGGAGCATGCAATGACTTCCATTAATAAGAGATGTTTATTCAATACTTTTCATGGTTTTACTTCCTATTTCTTAGAAAGCATCCACACATACCCTATTCATCTAGATAATTCACCATTTGTGGAGATGGTTGAGTCATGTATGGTTCTTCCATGGGATCTTTTAACCTTTCTATAGAGGATTATTGATTGCTCCTAAAGTTCACTATATTACATTATGTTTCCACTGTTGTTATAGTATATCCCATGTCTGCAAGAAAGGATATTTCATTGTTATGAAGACTGGTTTCTATCTTAGTATGTTTCTTTAAGAGTTTTCAAGAGGCATACAGATGTCCTTGGGCCTTTGCACTACCCATTGATCTATGAATCCCATCTACTGTTTGAAGGTCACTACTAGATCAAAAGAAAATAGTGATAACTGTTAATTAGGGAAAAGACATAATGATTAAAATATTAATACACATTTATATTACAATGGATTTGAGATGCAAAAGAGTGAACAAAATTGAAAAAAGTAGGTCATTGGAATGCTATATTACAATCTTGTCTTTATTAGAAGAACAATAATTAATGAATAGCAGCAATACCAAGGAAGTGGGAACAAAACAATGGGATGTGGTTTCAAAAGGACAAAGAGATTCCTTGAAGAGTAGATTTAGAGGCATTTAGTATAAGGAGGGGAATAAAGATATAGTGAATAGACATCATTTTCAAAGAAAAATGGTTTATGCAATGGCTAGAATAGTCCACTCTTGACACACAATAGAAGAAAAGGCCCACTATAAATCTATGGGAAACCAAAATCTTGAGAGTAGTAAAATTGAGAATGATATCATTGAAAAAACACTAAAATACCCTAATTCAGGAATAAAGGTAGTTGAAAAAATGGTCACATGTCACTCAAGAGAAAGTAGCAGTGAGTAGGAAAGAAAGCTCCCAATCAGGTGTAAGAAGTAGTGACATCAACAATGATGAACTGACTGACATTATAGTCAAGGAGAAATTAGAAAGGGTGCAAAGCCCATTCCTTATAAACAATGATTCATGAAAACTTATGAAGGACAAAGACCATCCAATGGAACAAATAAAATCATAAGGCACATGGAAAAAGAAAGGGCATATTATGACAATAAATGAAGTAAAGAAGACAAAGATATATAAAAGTAATGGAAACTGACACCTTAAACGTAGTGATTGGCTATTTCAAATCTGTGTCACAATAATGCAATATAATGACAATATATTTCAAAATAATGGCATGCTTATTCAAAGTGATCTTCAAAGATAAAAGATACTAGATTTCTGTATAAAACACAATCATATATTAAGAAATAATAATGACAAAAGAAGTGAAGGACATTATTGAAAATACAGTAAAAAGCATGATGAAAATTGTAATACTAAGTTGTAGAGGCAGTGAAAGAAGATATTTCATTGCCATGTAGACATTGTCATGGAGGAAAATCACATAGTGAGGCTAATTAAAATAAGAAAAGAATATTAATTCCATGCTAGAAAACAACTGTATAGGAGAAAATAGTGATAAATGCTAAGGTGGAGATCACTCACCTTAATCTTGGTATAACATTGTAGGAAATAGACAAACCCAACCTCTTTGTATCTAAGCTTGATTAGCATAACCAAAAGATGAAGGGATGAAAATAAAAAACCTAGATGCAAAGGGAGGAGGATAAGGCCTATTTCCACTATTAAGGAATAATGGATTTAATTAATTGATTAATGAACAAGTATAGATCTGAAAAGTAACTGAAATGACTAATGCAATAATAGATCTGAAAGCAAAATGCAAGAAGGAACAGAAAAAATTATGCACCTTGAAATGAATTAGGAGGTTATGAGCCTTGAAACTGTCATTTCCAGCCACCGAGAGATTACAGATTGAAACCAATTTGGATTGGGGACCTTGGAACCTGTAACTCCCTATTGTTAAATTATGATCCTCTAAAGAACAAGTCAACTTTTTAGGTACAAGTTGAGATTTGACTGCACCCCTCTGTTGGTGACTGCGTACTTTATAATTTTGATCTCTAAGATGACCCCAGAAATGCTCGAATCCATCTCTATAGATCCCGAAACCTATTCTTGCACACAGAAAAAAGGGAAATTATTTGTGGAAAGGGGCTTGCCTTGGTCAAGCCTCGATGTAGGAATTAGCCTTGAAATTGATAAGTAAATACATATCTAAAAAGGAAAGGAAGGTAAATGTTTGATTCACCTTGTGTAAAACCTCATGAACAAATGTAGAAATCACACAAATTCATGAAGATGCTTCCATTTGAACTTGGAATGGAGATGTAGGAAGATCAAGGGTTTCCTCACTAATGCATGAGATCCATAATCACCATATCTAGATCATGAATGTAGTTATGCCACTTGAAGAAGAAACCTCCTTATGACACTTGAGAAGCTCTCTACTTGGCCATCATCATTGGAGAGAAATCTTGCATCCAAGGAAGGAGATTGACTTACTTGGATGGATCTAGGAAGAAGACTTGGAGACCTTGGATGGATGCCTTGCCTTCACCACTTGAATGCTTCAATGCTTATGTTTGCATAATCTTGGCACAATTGCTTCTTAATTTTTGTTGCTTGTATTGGTTTCTTATATTGGTTATGTTGCAAAATGAGGGGATAGAGAATCCTTTTATACTCATTTTGAGATTCAAACTAGGGTAGGCTGACCCAAAAAAAGAAATGAAAAATACATAGGAGAAGGGTCCTGACATCGGGCTTCGGGCCCAAACAAGTCATACCCATAGGGGGTGAATTCAAAGTTTGACGTCACCCCTAGGGGTGGATTCAAACTTTGACCTTACCCCAAGGTAAAAGTGCCTTGGGCAGGGTGAAGACCCATCGGGGATTGTAGAAAAGAAGCTCGAAAAAGGGGGAAGTGGGCATAACCGACAGTAAGATCTCAAAATTGCCAAAATGGGGTCAATAGGTCCTAAAAGACATCCAATTATGGGTGCTAAATTTTTAGGGTGATACAAGAACGAGCCCAAATAGTCATTGGACTATTATAGTTTTATTAAGAGCATGAAAGGTCAATATACCATGTGACAACAAGAAGGTAAAGGACAGTTGAAAGAAAAGTTTCATGATGAATAGAGAGAGAGTGGCACTTTTATGAAGAGAAAATTGTAATACATGAATCAGTGAATTACACTACTAAAAGATAGTCACAGAGGTAATAAATAATAAATGACAGTGATATATGGCTCAATGAAGTTAGTGCCTATGAAGGTGACAATGGTGATTTTTTTAGGGTTTCATTCTCACAAGACCCTAAGGATAGCTACAGGACTATTACATCCAAAAATGGTGATCATTGAGATCCTAAAAAATATTTTTAAAAATCTCAAAAAATAGTGAGTTCAGTGATATGAACAATGAAAAAACTAGCAACATCCAAGGATCAAATACAGTGAACCATGAGGGTTATGAGTTGTGATTCATGGTTGAGAAAAAATGAGAAAATTAAAAATGGATAGAAAAATAGGAATGACACAAATCAATGGAAATCATTACTTGGAAACAATGAAAACAAAGTGGTATGACAGACATGATCATAGTCAAATTGATGAAGAAATAAACAAGATACAATAAGATTGTTATGTTAGGAACATTGACCTATATGAAAAATGAAATGAAGGTCAAAGTGATGGTAGTGTCATCAGTGAATAGCTTGACGATAGTGGTTCCAATGTGAAGGAGAGTCATTTTTGTTTTACACCATATGGAAGATAGTTCAAGACATATGACAGTCAAAGTAAGGACAATGTACTTGAGGAAAGGTTTTGTAGCAGTGAAATTGCAAACAAGGAACAGTGGAATAGTACTCATGGATGAAGGACAAATGGATGAGTAATAATGCATATTTTGATGGTTAAGAAAGTTGGTGAGATATATATGCACTTGAAGAGAGAAGAAGTGATGAGCAATAAGGAAAAGACAAAAGGTCTATGTGGACTGTGGTGGATGCAGAATCAAATACTCTAAGATATTCCTTCAAAATTTACATTGATATAGAATAGAAAATTCATCAGAGAATAGTAATTCGGTAACATTGAAACAGAGATTCCCAAAATGGGTGAGAACAGTAAGTCTACCATCCACTATGGGAATTGGAAAAATTGGAAAGACAACCTTATCCAAAATTAAGTAATAGTATTATGTATAATTCTTGCATCAAATTATGATTGTATATTTAATTAATCTTAAAAAATAAGAATATGAATATAGTTAGACCATTTAGTTATGATTTTTCCTCCAAAATCAATCCTAATCTATGCCTCATTTGTGTTTTTGGTTCATTGCCAAGGTAGTTTAGAGAGGGTTCATTACAGAATCTTAGGATACTAATCATTAGAAAATATATATATAATAAAGAAGACTAGAATCATACAACTATAAATGTACACATTACACAAGATATAGATGGACAAAATTCTTTTAGGTAAAAAACCTCGTAAATGCATCATTTTATTAAAACACTTACAAATATAATCTAATCATAAATAGACTAAACATGGGATACATCTTACTTTCTCATGGCTCATAATATCTTTTGTGCATAGTGATATAACTCACTATAAAGCTTCAAATTCACACTCTGTTTTAAGAGAGAACCTCCTTAAATATAGGAGAAAGGGTGGCTTCACCGGTCATACCTTTTCATGAACCCCCATTCATAAATAATTAATAATCTAATAGTTATCAGATTATAATCTTTTCAAACGGGATATGCTTATAAAACATATAATATATAAGGTTTTTAGATTTTAAGACTTCAAGAATTCTATGGTAGTTCTTGCTTACAGGTTTTTATTTTTCATTAGATGTTGTTGATTTTTGTATGAAACCTATAAAACTAAAATCTATTGTAACTTCGAAAACAACTATATAATTCCATTTTCATGAAAATAATTGAAAGAAAGAATCATTTCTTGCATGGGTCTTGTAATTTCATTGAATTTTTGTGAGTTTCTTTGTGTTAGAGGAACAACCTACATCAGATTTAGACCATGGTAAACTCAAAGAGTACTATGCCTAACATGGGAATCAAAAGTTTAGTTGATATTTAGTTTCTTGAATCTTAAGTGGTTGTGGCTTTAGTTGTTTACAATCCTTGGAAATCATACTACAATAGGTCTAGGGTATTTGTTTGCTGTGTGTAAGGCTAGCAATAGGAGCGAAGATAAATAAAAAGTCACAAAAATATAGAGGCTTGTTCTCATCTTATCACTCGAGGCATATCTTCCATTGTCATAGTGATATGGTCTTGACATTTGTTCTCAAAGTCATAAGTGAGAAAATTTTGGAGAAGTCTAGTAATGAGAAGTAAATGAATTTGCAATGTGACTATATCACAAGTTTGTTAATTTATTTTACTGACATGTATATTATGTTATATATTTTATAAATGGTCTTAGGCAATCACATCTTGGAGTATTCTAAAAATAAAAAGAAAATAATTTTGCATGGTGTTTATTCCTATGCCTGGTAAATTACATACATGAAATAATAATTAAGATGACAATGCTTACCAGATATAAGAGTTAAATATATCTTTATTAGCTCATTAATTCATTATAGAAAAGAAGACCACAGTCGATGGTCAGCCAAGGATTATAATTCATCCAACGAAACACTCCCCCCTTCCTTGATAGTACACAACATATTTAAAGGACCCAACAGTTGCCAACAAAGACACAACCGTCAACCAACTGACACTTACAACTACCTAAGAGTGACAACCAATGAACAATTATCACATTGGCGACCATTAATACATTGTCGTATAACCAATATTATCAAACATAATAATAGGAATTGTATGCTGACTACACATGACAATTTCATCATAATTTTGTTTATGCTTGTTTTTTATTATAAAAGTAGCTAGAACAAGGGGGCTGACCCGAAAAGAACAAAGCCAGCACGAGAAGTGCAGGACTACCAGCACATAACCAGAGTCAACACACCCTCAGCCAATCCCTTTTTTGGAAATCAAAAACCAAAAATTAGAAACCACAAGCCCCAACTTCAATATGAAGTTGGTAACCAACCTATTAACACCAACAGACCCCAACTCCACCACGAAGTTGGTAACCAGTCTATGCACATTAGTATCAGCAAAGTTTAAAATATCATAAGAAAGAGAGTAATTAATATTTTTACGGCCAACAATATTAAAAAAAGTAACAGACATGCCCAAAACAGCCAACCACCAAAAATAGCTAACAAACCAAAACATCAAAAAGGAACAGAGAAACTACTTGGGGTTTTTACCCCTCCATTAAGCATCATCTTAAGCCAGTCTTCTGCAAGGAATTGGAAGAGCTTCCCATTGTTCTGAACCTCCCCAAGGGTCTTCGCTTTCTCCATGTGCAGCAGCTGAAGAGTCATAGCCATCGAATGCATAACTTTGACCGCGAACTCAGCAATTCTATTGAAGCTTTCACCCAGCTCTCTGATTTCCTCCTTAATCTCCTGACCGTCCTTTTTGGAAAATAATTCTTGAAAGGAGGCCTAAAGCCACTTAATGTCCTCCTGCATTTGGTTTAGGTAACCCTCAGCTTCAACCTTACCCTCACCCTCCACCTTACTTTCCTTCAGGGCCTCATCCTTCTTACCCCCGGTATCCTTCTTAGTATCTGACTCCACCTGTAGACCAGACGACAAGGTAGCCATAAGTGGCGACTCCGAGTGCTTTTCTTCAAACAACTTCTTTTTAGATAAATCAACCGCGGGTAATTTGAAACTTGCCAAAATCTAGGAAGAGTCTTGACTTTTCTCAGCTCCCTCCATAGACAGGGTGACTTTGTCTCTGTCTTTGTCAAAGTTGTCCTCATCCTTCTTAGTTTTTCCCTTTCTTTTTATCCTTTCTACTTCCTTTCTTCCTCCCTTCATCCTCCTCTGAGTCCCCCTCTTCCTCTTCATCCTCCATATACCTTTTTCTGACAACTTTCTATTTAAACCGAGTGTTGGAGGCAATTTTGTGGGACCTGTAGGATTTGAGAGATACAAATCCACAGAACGCCAAGAATACTAGCATGCAAATAACCTGTTACAGGAGAGAAGCAGAAAGAGGAAAAAGAAGAACTCAAAAGTTACTCAAAATGTGAGAGAAAAACTATAATCTGAGTTATTGAAAAAAGAATTACAAGATTCAACCTATAAAGGTGATCAAAACCCTAAAGCCTAAAAAAGCTAGATTGCACATTAATAATTAATAAAAGAATTAATTATTAATGCACCTAAGAGAAAGCTTAAGCACTAAAGAGTAATAACTTAACTAATTAAATCAACATGATTTAATTAATAAGAAACTAAAGATTACTCTAACACTCCCCTTAAGCTAAGCAAAGGGGTAAGCTAACCTAGCACAGCTATGAAAGTAGAAAAAAGGTCCTGACAACAAGGCCTGATTAGGTACCCAATACAAGGAAATCTCTATAAACCAGAGAAAAAGAAGAAAATCCAGTGGGAAAAAACCCATCTCCAAAAAGAGATAGAAAAATGTAGAAAAG
The DNA here is from genome assembly GCA_018584345.1 of Thuja plicata. Lineage (NCBI taxonomy): Eukaryota > Viridiplantae > Streptophyta > Pinopsida > Cupressales > Cupressaceae > Thuja > Thuja plicata. The sequence goes on from MU226429.1 coordinate 2,047,838, forward strand.
AAATGGCTCAAGAGACTCTCTCAAGACCATAGGTACAACCAGCCCCCCCATGAGAGAGGGATGAGACACCAAAGTCCCCCTAGAATGAAGAAACTCATGTCACAATGGTAGATGCCTGATGTAGAATCCAAAAGGATATCCTGAAGCGGAAAATGATATTCCTCCCCTTCGGAAGAAATGGATCTAAAGGATGATGTCGAAGAAACCCTATGAAGAGTGATGAACCAATCTGACTCAAGATGTGTGCCATGGTCAGATGTTGAAGAATCTCTCTGTCTAAACTAAAAAAATGATGCCAAATCCAAATTGATGTGGAGAATCCTGAAATGCAACCGTTGAATGCACTGATAATGGTAGGCGAATAGTGATAACCTTATTGTCAAGGTAGAGGAGATGAATGACCTCAAAATAATCCTCCAAATCTGCAATATAAGACTCAACAAACACGAAGGAGATGTCTGCAAGATAAAAGTCCAAAGTAGCTATTTTTGGAAGGTGAATGATGCCCTGTTGCACTGAATCAGGAACAATAGGAAATGTTGGAGAAGTCTCAATCTGAAGAGTAGGAACTATGAGACAAGCCTCTGATCATTCAGAAGATGTAAGGGTGTCTAAATACTCAAGCCCCTCTAAAGTATCATGAGCAAGGGGTGTATTCTTTCTCCAAGCAATGGGTATGAGACAATCTGAAGTAGGATTATCTGGGAATGGAGAGAGATTAGGGTCTCCATAGATCTCCCAAAGACGTGTCCAAAGTGGGTGAGTACAATCAATGTCTGATATAGCCAACACACTGTCATGATCAACACTAGACAATATAAGTCCTATATGATCTCGAATAATATCCCATGCTAATTTTCCCTCTGAAGTGGTTGGTTTAGGTATGAGATCATACAAAAAAGGTAAAAAATTAAGCCACCTACAATGTGTAAGTATACCCTTTTACCATGACTCATAAATACCCTATTCCAAAATAACAACAGAAGGGTGAGTAAAAAAACCCATGATAACTCTTTTAAATGAAAAGAAACTGAGAAATCTGACCTTACTGCATTTAGATCAAAACCTGGTGTCGTGAAGAGGGAAATGGAAGCCACAACTTTGACGCTGAAAAAAAGTACTCAAACAGTCGAGTGTGCATCCAAATCCCTCATGGTAGTCTCCATCTTGGAAAGAGCTTTCTGACAATATCTTGTTTTCTGAAAAACGATATCGTATGCTCAAGTTATGACTAAAAGACTGACAAAAGGTCAGAAAGAGTAGCTCACTGGAAAAACACAGTGATGAGAAACAATTTGATGTCTAAATGGTTGTCGCCAGGCCTTGCAAAAAATTTACGGTCATATGACCGTCACCAGGATGTCACTGATGTCAGCATGATGTCATGCCAAAAAAATAACGGTCGCCGGAAAGGTGACGTCACCTGCCGGAAAGGTGACGTCAGCCTGCTACAGCAGCAGGTGCTGTGTGGGCGGCTGTCGGGTGGCTCATGAGTGGTCCAGCGGTGAAAGAGTTGGCTTCCAGAGGCGGTTGGGCGGCGCACTGACCGCGATGGGGCTGGGGTGGTGCGCTGGATGCGGGTGGGTTGCGGGCTGGGAATGGGCCGCGCAGAGGTAGCGCAAAGGTTGTGTGTCCGCAGCGCTTAAAAAAAGCATTATTTGAGATTTTTTTGTTTTTCTCCTCGAAATTTGTGTCGTACGGCCTAGGAGAGAGAAATGTTTTTTTCCAGAGGTCACTGTGAGAAAAAATGCCAAACTTTATATGAAAACGTAGTTTCTCAGGCCATCAGAACGTGATGGTGAGGTTCGTTTGGGCTCAAAGTGCTCCAGAAAAAATGCACCTCTTTCAGATTGAAGAGAAAACCCCCAAAAAGATGTGGTTTTCACCCTCGAATCACTGCTTCAACAAACACCAGACCAGACAGCAGCAGGGTGGCTCTGATACCATGTAGGATTTGAGATATACAAATCCACAAAACACCAAGAATACCTGCATGCAAATAACCTATTACAAAAGAGAAGCAGAAAGAGGAAATAGAAGAACTCAGAAGTTACTCAAAATGTGAGCAAAATTATAATCCAAGTTCTTAAAAAAAGAATTACAAGATTCAACCTATAAAGGTGATCAAAACCCTAAAGCCTAAAAAAGCTAGGTTGCACATTAATAATTAATAAAAGAATTAATTATTAATGCACCTAAGAGAAACCTTAAGCACTAAAGAGTAATAACTTAACTAATTAAATCAACATGATTTAATTAATAAGAAAACTAAAGATTACTCTAACAGGACCTCCTGCTTTCGTTTTCATCTTCTTCCTCCTCCGAATCAATGTTGATTTGAGTTCCTCCCACCGGACCCACTTTGTCTTTCTTGGGTTTATTATGCACAGGAGTTTGCATTTTGGAGGACGAGGTGGGATGAGAATGAGAAGCCATTAACTCTTTAGGAGCATTAGCAGAGGGAATGTTAAAATTTTGTAGAGTGACAATTCTAGGACGACATAAAGCAAGGTGAAAATTATAAAGACGCAGAATCAAGCCTTGGTGGAGAATGCAAAAATTTTGCTTGGAATTTTCTTTCCACTCACATCCATCACTGAAGCCTCAAGAGAGTGCAACAATAAAAAAGGAAAGGAAATAGAATCATTATAATGAAAGTGGTTGAGCAGAGGAAAGTGGTAGTTATAACAGGTGCCAAAACGACCTTCAAGAGTAATGTATTTCATCAGAATGAGGCATACCTCATTCTAGGGATCAGGAAGCACCTCCCGTTTGAAGCCCCCACGAATCTAGACTAGAATCTCTAATTTCTTGAAAAATCTTTTAATGCTAGAATTGTCTCTGCTTTTCGTAACCTTCTTCTACTTCATTCCATCAATGGAGAGCCTTGTTGCTTGGGCAATAACCTCTTCGTTGATTTCAAAGGTTATCTCATTTATGGTAACCTTACGATCCATCCAAGAATTAACCAGCTGCATCGAAATGAGTTCATCACTACCCTCCATGGCTTCCATGTAAGGGTAAAAGCCTCCCTCCTTCAAGTATGTAATCGTACAAGGGTTTTTGAGAAGCCCATCATCAATTTTGGAGGGCTCCACCCTGACCATATTGCCACCCATTTCAAAACTTTGCTCAAAAAACTCCTCTTTGCTGCAGAGACATCCCACCCGTTCTGCCACCACCCAAACCAGTCTTCACCCAAACCCAGAAAAGAAAGTCTTCGTAGAACACCCAACGAAGGCAACCAGTGAAGCAGAAGACGGACATCCAGTTAGGAATAAAATTAGCTGCTTTAATGAACAGTAAACATCAGGTACTTATCACATGGGTGGCCGAAATGAAAGAAAATCCATCCCATGAAAAGAAATGATTGCATATCTTGGGTTTAAAATTCCAATAGAGCCCAACCATCTTATCAGGGCTCCCAAGACGCGTGTCAATCCCCACGTCAGTGATTTTCTTTAAAGTACTTGTACTTTCTCCCAAATAAGCAATAAAATCCCATCTTTTTAGCATTATACTAAAATTAATTTTCTTTCCCATTTTGCCTTTAAAATTTGAATTTGCGCTGCGTCTCCTAAAACTACAAGCCACCTTTCTTGTCAAATTAGCATCATCCACGTGGCTCATCATTTAATTGTCATTCATTCTCAACAAGAAAAACTGTTTGCTTGGTCAGCAAATTCAATTTTTTCCAGCACTTAGTACCTCGCATAGCAAGACCCGTGGCAGCCAGCGCGTTCGCAACTACATTTCCCTCTCTGTAAATGTGCTACAATTTGAATTCATCCAGCCTAGGGAAAAGCAACCAGATGTCCTGCAACAGATTGGACATATTCCAGCTAGCTCTGTAATTTCTCTTGACCAAGGCAGAGATTTCTGCCACATTGTTAGAACCCATCCCGAGATGAACCGCATATCATCTGCCCACTGTGGTCTCTGATAATATCTCCTCCTGCAACAATCCCATTAGAGGCAGCTCTGTCAAAATTCAACTTGGTGAAATTTTCCTCCGGGGGGGTCCACTTGGTATTTCTCCTCGCAAGCACCTTGGAGCAATCAAATGTAGAGGAGCAAGGGAGCTGCCAAACCTTGGCCAGTCTACAATCTCAATCCTTAGGGGGGGAATGAGGAATTTTCCACCGGTAGGTTTCCAGGTTTTCCTTCAGTAGATTGAAAGTCGATCTCACCGTCCCTTCAACATTTGTTTCCTCCCCTCTAAACACCTGATTATTTCTTTCGTTCCACATACTCCAAAAAACATGCGGGGGTAACATTCTCCATAGGAGACTAATAAGCAGGTGTGCTGAAGAGTGACCCCAGTTGCAAATAAATTAGTCAACATTCTCCATAAAAACCCAATCCAGCTACATTTTGAACCACATCATTGACGCATAGGGACAACGAATAAGGAGATGGTTAATGGTCTCAACCTGATTTTTAGACAAAACACATCTATTAACCAACTGAACTCCCCACCTCTGGAGGTTATCTAGCATGAGACTTTTACCATGTAACATTGTCCACTAGAAGAAATTGATCATAGGGATCAATTGAGGCATCCACAACTTTCCCCAAATTTTATCATCCGCCGGCCTCTTTAAATTGGATAAATATGCAGATTTCACCGTGATCTCCCCCGATTTGTTATGACACCAGACAGCCTTATCCTCTATCTGAGAGAGGGGGATCCTAATGCCTTCCAAAATCTTATGAATCTCCTTAACATAAAGAGGAACTTGGGTCTGATCAAGATAAGCTTCTACCAAATTTTTCCATTTCCTATCTTGAGACATGTATTCTTTAACTTTACTCCCAAAATGAGAAACCAGTCTATCCCTAATGAGACCATACTTGTCCCAACCCAGGGGTTTATCGCTTACCCACCAGTCCTCCCAGAATCTAATCTAAGAACCGTTACCAACCATCCATTTCAACCCCCTAAAAAGAGTTCCCTTACATTTAGCAATAAAATTCCAAATTTTAGAGCCAGAAGGGAAATTATGACAATACGGGAATTGGGCGGAATCATTAAAATATTTGGCCCTCATAATTTTGCTCCATCCAGTAGTTCCTCTAAACAGCTGCCAGCCAGTCTTGGTTATCAAAGCCTTCTTTAGATCTTTCATTTTCCTCACTCCCAACCTGACCAACAGCTTCTGTTGACAAACCGTATCCCAGCTGACCAAGTTATTTATGGCTTTCTCCTCCACCCCCGTCGACATAAAATTTCTCTGAATTTTCTCCAGCTTCTCTGCCATTCTGTCAGTGAATTTGAAAAAAGAAAGGAAGTAAACATGTATTCCTTGAAGGGTCGCGATCAGCAATTGCAGTTTCCCCGCATTGCTAAGAGCCTTCCCCTTCGAACCAGCAATTTTTTTTTGCAATTTCTCTAGAATGGTGTTCCAAAACTGGCCTGAGACCTCCTTTACCGTGAGCGGGATTCCAAGATAGGTGTCTAGCAGCATAGCCCCCATGCAGCCAAGAGAATCCACAATCATATGTTGGGTTCTCTGTTCAGTATTGAAAATAGATTTTACTTTTACAGTAGTTGATCACTTGACCAAAAGCCGCTGCATAGGAATTCAGTAGAGTTTACCACTCCCTGGCTTCTCTTATACAAGATTTTCCAAAAAGGAACGTATCATCCACAAACTGCTGGATAACTTCCGGAGGAAGTGTGGAGGCCAGTTTAAAACCAGAAATAGATCCAATTCCTTCCAACTTCAGAAGGTTCCGAGACAACACCTCTGCCACCAACAAGAATAGGTAGGGTGAGAGGGGGTCCCCTTGTCTCAATCCCCTTTTCGGCTTAAAAGACCCCCAGGGGGAGTCATTGACCAGCACCGCAAAGTATATCATTTCCACCGTCACCTTTATGGTTTTAATGAATCTTTCCTGAAATCCAAATTTTCTTAGCACCTTATACAAGAAGTCTGAAAAAACCTTATTGTACGCCTTAGAATTATCCAATTTTAGCGTCATTCCATCCTTCTTGCCTCTATCCATGGAATGAATGATCTCATGGGAGGTAATCACCCCATCTAAAATTTGTCTACCCAGTACAAAGCCCTTCTAGTTGGGATTAATGATTTTGCCAAGCAGGGCTTTAATTCTGTTGGCGATGATTTTGGAAAAGATTTAATATATAGTGTTACAAAGGCTTATGGGGCAGAAGTCTCCCATGCTCTGTGGGTCCTGCACTTTAGGTACCAGAACAATATAAGTGTTGTTAAGTTTTTTCAGGACATTTCCAGTTCAAACAAAATCACGGGCTGCGTGAATAAGATCATACTTGATAATCTCCTAGAAATGCTGGAAGAAAGCCAGAGGAAAACCATTCGGACCAAGAAATTTATAAGCTCCCATGGAGAACATAGCATTTTTGACCTCCTCCTCTAAGACCTGAAACAACAACTCTTCTTTTTCCTCTATGCTAATGACAGTCGAGATAGCCTGTAGGAGTCTATCAGAGATAACCTCCATACCCCTCCGAACCGGGCATCTGAAAGTATCTTGAAAGAACTCAGTAGCAAACCTACCAATATCTTCTTCCTCTGTTAGCAGTTGATTCCCTCCAACATTTAAGGAATTTAGGGTATTCCATCTTTTATGAATAGAAGCAGACCTGTGGAAAAAGGCTGAATTCCCCTTGAGCCATTGAACTTGAGACCTTTGCTTCCAGTAGATTTCTTTCCTCTTAAGGTTTTCTTTCCATTTCTTCCACCAACCTTCCTCTTCACAATGATCATTCCAGGAGGAGACGCCCAAGGCCATATCCTCTTGGATGTGCTTGAGCTTCTCCTCAATTTATTTTCTGCATTGAAAGATGTCCCCAAACTTGGTCTTACTCCACCTTTAGGCCTCCTTAATTAAGTGTAATTTTTTTGAAATTCTGAACATGGTCGTCCCCGAATAGGGGTGTTCCACCATCTTTTAACACATTCCAGAAATTCAGGGTGTGAGTGCCACATTATCTCATAGTGGAAAGGTTGTGACCCACAACCTTTCTCCTCCTCCCAATTCAGAATCAAGGGGGAGTGATCAGAAACCATCCTCGTGAGATGAGAAAGGATGACCATCGGAGTGATATCCCAACCACCCGATAACATCCATCTGTCTAGCCTAACCTGGATAAGTTGCTTTCCCTTTCTATTGTTGGACCAAGTGAATACCATTCCTTGCAAATCAATATCAACCAAGTCATTGTTCCTCATGAAGTCCACCAACTCCTGCATACTATCTGAATAATCATGGGTGCCCCCCATTTTCTCAGAGGGAAATAGGGGGGAATTAAAATCACTCGCACACATGATGGGATAACTTTGATCAACTGATATGAGGTTAGTAATTTCTTCCCAAATCCTACCCCGGTCACTTCTAACATTAGGAGCATAGATATTATACATGTACCATGAGACATAATTCCAAGTAAACAAAACAACAAGGAAGTTATGAGAAAAAGCCACAGTTTTCCCAGATAACTTACTCAGGTTCCATAGAGTAGCCAGCCCACCTGAGGCCCCAACAGCTTCACTATAGTGAAAGGCTGCACTAGGCCATAATTTGTGCACAAGAAGAGCAAAGTTTTGATACTTCATCTTAACCTCCTAGATTAGAACCACGTCAAATTTCAAACCTAAGATATACTTCTTCATAGCATAATGTTTTAGAGGGCTATTCATGCCCCTTATGTTCCAAGAGAGGAACTTCATCTTTTACTTTTTTGGGAGTCTTCTAGGGTTAATTGCCACCCACTGGCAATTGCCCTTACTGCTTATTTTTCTCTCACCGCTCTCGTCGTGGGACGACCGACTTTGGCTTCATTACCCACATCCACCTTCGTTTTGGTTTCATTGCCCTCACCATCCTTCTTTCCCTATCTAGTTTTCCTTTTAGGTTTCGATCAGTCCAAAAGACTATCCGAAGGTGACGAAGCGGTTGACCTCGTCTTTTCCAAAGCCTTTAAAACCCCACTTTGGGAAGGGGAACAAAAATCAGGTGCTCTCATCTCCCCCCGAGCGTTTAAACTACACTCTTCACCAGCTTCTTCTTTCTTCTTGCTTCCAGACCACTGGACCTTACTCTTCTCGTCGTCTTCTTCCTTTTTTTGCTCTTCCATTGGGCTTTCCCTATAAGAGTTGGAAATGTCCCCTAGGACCTCAACAAACTCTCCTTCTTCCAGAGTAAACTCCTTCTCAACCTCTTTATCCTTACCTTCTCCTTTCTTCTCCATAGTATTAAGGTTAATCACCACCCCCGTAGCAGGAGGGATTTCCCCTTCCGGGGAACCTTGAGCTACCATCTCCAACTCCGTCCCACCCAAATGATTAACTAGAATACTAGAATCGTTCAGAGACAAGGACGGGAGAACCTTAGGAATTTGGTCCTCAATCCTAGGGGTTATCTTACAGTCCGCAACAACATGACCATATTTACCATGCTAGACCATATTTACAACACTTCTAGCAATGGAGAGTGGCATTTTCATAAACAATGGCTTGATTCCAGCTACCCCATTTGGATTTTAACAACACAAAGTTTGGGAGGGGATTATTCATAGTAACATTTACACATAACCTTGCAAACACCAGCCTCGACTTTTGCATAGTAACAGAGTCTGCTGCCACGTATTGACCAAACGAGTTCCCAATCCACCGGAGCACCTTTTCGTCCCATAATTCCAGGGGAAGCCCTGGGAGATAGACCCACACAGGCGCAACTTTTTGAAGCTCCACTTCCGGGTTAAAATCTGGCTTCCATTTCACCATTAACAAAGCATGCTTCCCATAGCACCAGCTTCTTGTGGAGAGAAAAGTAAAGTTTGCCTTAGTGTTAAATCTAAAAAGCAACAAGCGCCCAGGTATTACTGAGACACTAAGGTTCCCTTTAACTTTCCATCTGGCAGCACACCACCGACGCACCGTATCAATGGTGGGCCTGAAATTGACAAATCTCCCCACAAGAGAAAGTTGAAGTGAGGCAGGAATGCATTCAACCACCCCATCAGGACAAAAATCTCTAACATACTCACCCATAGAACATTCGGGGGTATCAGGGGAGTCAAGAAACCCTTTTCCCAAAACCGCATTCTTCCAATCCCCCTGCATGCAATCTTTTTCGTCTCCCACTATCTTGGGGCTAGACAAGAGGGATTCCCCACCTGCCAAATTCCGCGAGTGAGAAGAATCATCCAACACTGAAACCACAGACGAAACTTCGCCCGTATAGTCACAAAAGCAACCTCTGCCATCCTTGCGAGACAACACCAGGAACAGGTCTAGACCAAGAGCCTCCGTGCTCCCCAGATCCCAAGGTAGAGCGGAGGCCGAAGCCAACATGAATTCAAACGCAAAACGAGCGGGAAAATTGCAGAGCGGGTTATTATGCAACCATATTTTTGTTTATGCTTGTTCTTATCATGGAAATTAGGGTATTTTGGTTGTAAATATTTTTTCTTAACCAATTCGAAAGATCTGGAGGTGACAAAGCTCATAGAGAATCCCAGAGGGGATCTAAGGAAGAAGAGTTGCCCCCACCCTACTGGAAGTTATGAGTTTGCTCACAACATTGCTAACTAGGAATGAAGAAATAGAGTCTCTTCGTCAATAATAGGTATTTTGAGAGAGTATTTCTAACACTGAGAAAGTTTTGTAGGTCTAAGAATTGTCCATAAAAATGAATATATAGAAGTGGAAAGTTCTTTTTCTGTTTCAATTTACTTGCAACAATTCTATTCACCGTGCTAGTTATTGGAGAGATATACAATGTGGACTTCATTCACCCCAACTTTCAAGTGATTCAAAACAATGTTTAGTAAGGTTGTGCTCCCATATCATGGTCATGGGTGAACGAATACATGTCAAACTATGAGGAGACAATATGTGGAGAGAGGTGGGAGGTGGAATGGAGGTGAATTAACACTTTTTTTGAATTGTACTCTACAAATATTCAGAATAGTGCCTTTTACTATGTATTTTTGTCTATGTTAGTATGTTTGCTTTTAGGAATACACTCTAATTGTAGAAGCACTCATAAGACCTTTAATAACACCACAGTATGAACTTATACATTTTGGGTGGGCCCCTATAGAAACCCTGGCTAATCTATCTAAAAATAGCAAGAGGCATGCTATGTGTTACAATAAATAATGGTACTTTGTACACTAGGCATCAAATCAACTTTACCTATCTTTTTCAATAGTACATCAAGGGTGGAGGTAGGAACAATGCTAGTAGCAATAGAATCAATAACAATAAGATCATAAAAGGGATGTGAAACAAGAGGTAAATATATAACACTATAAGGGTGAAAGGGAAAACAAGAAGGCAAAAAACTATGTATGGCATGATTAAGGTTAGAGTAAGGGATACCACTATGGAGTAAAGAAAAAGGGGTGGAACTAGTGAGATGAGAGGTAAATGAAACATCGATACAAAGAGTAACGAAAATAAAATAAAAAACATGGCAAGTGAAGGCCACACTAGAAGTGGTAATATGGGAAGTAGGAACAAGGGTATCTCCCTTGAGATGAGAAGAGGATGGATCACAAAAAGAGGAAGGGACTGTGTAAGGTGAAAGATGAACCATGCAAAGTTAGAGTAAAACAACATTATACCAATGTCAAGTGGAATTCAACAATGAAAGGAACTTGAAAATCGTTAACGATTCGTCCCATATTAATCTAAATAAAAATCATTCATTCATTCTATCTATATGCCAAAGGTCACTTCAGTCTATAAATTATAAATAAAAAATTAACACAACCATGAAGTAGAAATAACATTAGCAACTCTTAATTGTCCAATAAGAGAGATCTTGTTTATCTACAGGTAAGTTTGCTCAAAATGATTATCCTCAATGGAGATTTATTAATTAGCAAAATGCTAACCGTTTGAGGATTGAAGTGAACGCTCCTTTATAAAGGTAGATTAAGTCTTCAAAATAAGCTCTTGGCATAAACAAACCTTATAAAGATACTAAATGATACATTGAGGATACCTATAGATCTTCATAAATATAATCAATTTCATATTTAGTGAAATCAATAATAAAAAGGAGAAAATTAAATACTAAGAAGTGTAAGAATAAAAGGGTTCAATTTATATAAAGGAGAGTAAACTCTCTATTACTTAGAATCTCAGGTAACTAAATTAAATAAGAACAATCAAATAATTCTTTAAGATAAATAGTTGAGGAACTCCCTAAAGTACTAAATAAATGCAAAGCGTTAATTAAATAGAATAATAGTACTAAGACCACATATTTTGTGATAGGTGGTTGAAGGCGATACATAAACATGCAAAAAAAGTTAACAACACTTGAACACATGCTTTCAAATTTATTAAATCAATGTGTGTCAATGCAAATCTCTACCACAGCCGTGGGTCAATTTTGCACCTACAAATCTGATCTATAAAAGTGCAAAACTAATCTAGATGGGTGGATATAATCTCATTTAATTTTTGAATGTTGAATTTTAATCTAACTTGGTTGTGTGATCAAGGGTCTGCAAGTGGGAAAGAATGTCTCCCTTTGACCAAACCCTTGAGGAGACCAAGTCAACGATTGTTGAAAATGATATAAAACATCAAGCAAGCATGAAAATGTAGTTGTGAACATTTCCAATGTATGCTAGATGTCGAGATGCCTAGTGTTTGAATAAGCTAGGTTTAGTCATTAAATGCAACTCTAAAATACACAAATGAAATATTTTGCACATTGGGTCGGTATATAAGAACTAGAGGGAATCTTAGATCAGCCATAAAAGTTGAATTTGAAATTTAAAAAGCTCAAAAATTATTTTCACAAACAACAAATTTGTCCTTTAATTATTTGCATAAATCACACATCTAACTTTGGGTGAGGAATGGATAGAATTGAAAGTCAAGGTTGGTCCCCAAGAGAACACACATGAGAACAGCTATAGTTCAAATTACATGCCAACTTTTACAAGAAATTAAGTCATTTTTATTCATTATTGCATAAGGAATAACCAAGTCCAAGGGAATAAAAAACAATGGGAAAAGTGTAAGATATACCATTTCACCATTACATATGCATGTAACATTGTAAATTTAAAATATACTCCAATTAATTCCTAAAATCTCCCATAATTTAGGAGGTTAACTCAATTAGGACCCAATATTATGAGGTTAACTCAAGATCTTACAACATATTAATAGATTTATACAAATGGCTACTGCTTAGTTAGTAATGAGCGTAAAAACAATGTGCTAAGCATACATAGATCACTCCACTGTTCTTCAAGTAGGCAATGTTGTGGAATCCCAACAAAATTGAATTGAAGCTTTTGCGTCCTCTAAAACAAAGCCATTCATCACTACTTAAAACAACCTAATTGAACAAGAACTCGAGTCTTTCTTCCGAGGTTAATACTCTATGATATATGATGGTATACCTTTTGAGGCAATTTTAGTTACAGCCATCAGCTATTAAATTTTTAAGTAACTGGGAGTACCATATATATCTACTAAAGCGGATTTAGCAATACAGTACTTTATTTACAAAGATATATGTTCGCATTTGAAACGTTTGATAAAGAAAGTCTTAAAAAAAGTTTTACATTCAACCATTAAGGATCAATTTAAGGGTATTCAAGATCAAATTGAGTGTTTAAATCTACAAATGTAGCTCATAATTTCTGTACTTTAAACTTGGTCTACCAACTTCATGTGCCAAAATTGTACAACCATGAATAATCCAGGGACCCTATTTTCTATTATTATTGCTAATGTAAGTATGCAAGGATAGCGTAGGAGCAAAGTAAAACGTTACTTTAGGTTAGTAGAGCCACAATTGCAACAAATGTAATGAAGTCATTGGAACGAATGTATGTCAAAGCTTAATATAAACTTGATAACTTCTTTGACAAAAAATAGCATTGATGAATAGAGTGTTTGGTAAGCAAGAATGAACTAATCAATGAAATAATCAGTTACACTACCCATCCCTATTTTATAATGAAACCCCAAAGGTTTTTTTGAGTAGCTGAATTCTTTCAAAATGGCAACTTGATGTTAGTGCCGCTTCATGTCATTAAATGTAGCAGATGTTGGTGGAGACAATCGTGGAAGATACTTGAATACCTGCAAAAGTTAACGCGGTAGTGGATCAAATACAACAAACACAGATGTGCCACTGATTTATATATACAATGGACACTAGGCAATTAAAAGAGGCTCTTTATCAGATCGAAGCACAAATATGAATAATACAAAATCTAGAATTTTAATGTTCAGTCAACACTGCACCTAAAATATGTACACTTCATGGAGAAACTGAGAATATAATAGCAATTATATAGTGATTAGTGGTAAGTTCTATTAGGGCAGGCTTTGAGATTTATTATTAAGATGATGAACTTTAAAAGCAAAAAAACATAAATATTAAAAAGCTAAAGCTAAGATCTCCTTTTAGGCTTTTAACATAGGCAGAATTTACACTGGCTATTGGTAGATGGGAATAATGGCATAATTACCATGCACGGAATACAATGGGAATAAGGACTGAATTTTCAAAGAGAGAAACATGTAACAAATTTCAGAATAAAAAGGTCTAACATACCCAAAGCTTGAAGCGAACATCCACGGCGATAGGAACAGTGGAAATAAACACTGTAATAGCAGATTCATCAGCCGTTAGTCCATAGTGCTCCAACAACATCTCTATCAGTGTATGCCATCCTGACTCGGAATGATATCTGTACCATTATGAAAATAATTTCAACCACTTTCCTATAATGCTTGCAACTTTATTATCTTAACTATATAAAAATTAATTTGCTACAAAGTTAACCTTACTACATGCATACTTCAAGAGTATTTGATGAGATGCAAGATTGAATAATGCAGGCTAAATTGCTTAAAATGATTTGATCTTCTTAGTATTTGAAAAAATGATGAAGAATTTCAATTATAGTGAGTAGATTTCCACAATCCTGAAGATGGATCACAGAGTGTGATCCGAAACGTTGATGCAAAAATACTCACGATGAATCCAGAAGCAGCATACAAAATTTCAAGTATATCAAAACCTCAACAGATCAAGCATTGTACAAGGTATCTTTTATATACAAAACAACCACCATGTTCCAAATGAAAGAAACAATAATTATGGCCACGTTTCAACTAATGAAAGACCAGAATACTCTCATTACCGTGTCTTTTTTGACAAAACCTAAATTAAATAGAGCAATGTATGGAGTATCTTTCATATACAGAACAACCACCATGTTCCACATGAAAGAAACAATAATTATGGCCATGTTCAAGTAATGAAAGAGTAGAATACTCCACTTATCAATCTTTTGAAAGTTGATTATAAAAATGTGAAAGAACTATGGAAAAATACCACATGCCAAAATGAGACGATTGAATATGACAAAAATATGCTTAATAATTTGAAATATATATATGTTTGAAACATACATTACGATATCCAAATACATAACCATCCACAATAGCCACAAACTTGTGCATATATCAGCAATTTTAACTTGGTTTTTCCTGCAGCGCAAAATAGTATAGTGTGTGAGGATGAACCTCCATTCAAATTGGAAGGCGAAACCAAAATCCTACAACCTAAGGATGCAACCTCTAGTTTTTTACACTGTACAATTTACCTCTTGGGATTTTGAACATGCATTACCAAAGAAACTGCCTGCCAATCTTTTAGTTCTCAGGCAAGGGCACAAGGCTTATCAGCACTTCTGCTCAAGACGAGATTTTTGTTTCTTCTCACTTAAAGAAAACAACCTATGGCAGCTGATAAACACTTACTATTTCCAGCTAAAGCAAAGACCGAAGAGTGTGAGTAAAAAATGATGACTGAATTGTTTTAAACAAAGGATGCACAAGACATGCAAATCATATGAAGAGAACTGCACTTCACTGAAATTAGCAATACAGTGCCTATAATTTTAAACAATTTGATTTGCCTAAACAATACGTAAACATCATAAAAAGCTCAAACAGTAATTTCAACAGCAAAATAGGCAAACCAAATTCCATTCTTTCATCTCAAATCCATGCAAATGGCACTTATAAGCATTAACAAAAATTTGCCTGCGGAATTAAAAAAAATGTCGACACTTCGAATAGTTTGCCTACGAAGGAAGCAAGTTTATTACACAACTTGGTCCACAAATATGAAACTTTTAATTCAGGAAATCTCCAAAAAGATTTTTGATAAGAATAAGTATCAACTAAAATTAAACATCCTTGAAGATAATCTAAAAGTAGGCAGTCTATAAATGGCCATTCTAAGAATAGAATTTCTTGAATATGATTATCTCCTCCAAAGTGAATAGGGCTGAAAATAGCCAAACTAATAGATGACTCCTAGCAATGATTCTAATAAATTTCTTCAGTTCTAAACATAATGGATCCTCTTAAGAAGCAGTAAGACCCTAAATACTAATTTTGGTGCCTTGAATTTGAGAAAACCCTTCTACTAATTTTTACACCAAAGCCTAACAAAGATCTGCATACTCTGAAACCTGTTGTGAGGTCTTCACAACTCGCCCCAATTTGGGGACCCCCTCTGAAATTTTTACAGGTGCTTGGAGTCTGGTCCGTAGGTGACAGCGAGGTGAAGTTGATAGTTGCATAAACTTTGATTGAAATGGAGCTTGTAGTCATCTTTCAAAATGCTTGCAATTTGAACATGAAACATAGATGAAGTATGGACCATGGATCTGATGCCCATGGTAGTGGCGGATTCCGCCACCACCATGGACACCAGGTCCATGGTGGCATAAATCTCCGCCATGATGGTTGGCAATGAAAGTATGAATTGAATTTGCAATTGGCAAGTCACTGAAATGTGGAAAGGGAAGTAACAGGTTGGAATAAGTTCTGATTTTCTTTTTTTTTTGGAAAAGATCCCGAACCATGAACATGATGTTCATGGTGGTGGCGGATTCCGCCACCACCATGGACACCATGTCCATGGTGTCCATGAATTCCGCCCTAATGGTGCTGTTTACATGAATTGGCAATGAAATCTGAACATGCATGACAATGGAATCTGAACATGAATTGGCAACATAGTCTAACTTGAAATACTTGAAACATGGAGATAAATCTGAACTTAAACATGCCAAAGAAATCTGGAATGAAACATGAGTTTGAAACATGAACGTGGAAAGTGAATTGGATGCAAAAACTTGCCACATGGACCTGATGTCCATGATGGTGGCGGATTCCGCCACCACCATGGACACCATGTCCATGGTGGGATGGATTTCCGCTCCCTATTTATCAGCTTGGAATACTTAAACATGGCAAAACTGAGATTTAAGAGCATTTGAAGTAATGAATTTGCATTGACTTGAAGGTAAGAATTTGGTGTTTACAAACATGGAATCATGAACATGATGTCCATGGTGGTGGCGGATTCCACCACCATCATGGACACCATGTCCATGGTGGCTCTCCTCCCCGCCATGTATACTTTGCAATACTGAAAGCGGGTAATGAAATGAATGAAATCATAAAGACTTGCATTTTGTTTGTATTGTTCATAGCAACAAGGC
>MU226429.1:2084367-2100807 GCA_018584345.1 Thuja plicata
TTAATGATAATCAAAAGAGAACTATCAAACTTCAAGCCGCGAAATATGTTTTAATTCAAGGTGACCTATATTGGAAGAATAGAGATGGAGTTTTACTTTTCTGTTTGGATATGTATCAAGCTGAAAAGGTTCTTAAAGAAATGCATGAAGGATCTTGTGGTGGTCATTTTTCAGCAAAAACTACAGCACATAAAATATTACGTGCGGGGTATTATTGGCCACAACTTTTTAAGGATTGTCATACTTATGTGAGAAAGTGCGAAGCTTGTCAGAGGTTCTCCGGAAAATTAAAGTATGATGGTGCCCTTCCCCTTAGGAATTTACAAACTAAAGAACCTTTCCAGATGTGGGGAATTGACTTCATTGGTGAGATTAGTTCTGGGAAAACTTTTTGTTGCAATTGTGTTTTAACCAAATCTGCTATAAGCATCCTGGACTTGAGTATTTTGGTTCAGGAACAGGTGCACCCGCCTTGGCCTCGCAGAGCCAGAAACGCAGGGAACCGGGATCATATCACTTGGTTCCGTCAAGTTGGCCACAACCATTTGGATATTCGACAAATCGAGTTGGCAAGACTTGAAGAATTCCAATCCGTCGGTTTTGGGAACCAACACGCCTCTTAGAATAATTACAATATTTTCTTTTTTTAATGCCAAACACTTGTAATGGCCACCCCTGATTTGTTTTTGAAAATATGTGTTTGCAAATGTGAACCAAACAAGTAGTTCGATGATTGTTTACTTTCAGATTTCATTTGAGATGAAGAGCACACACAAGCATAGTATATTTGCAACATAATGTATCAACAATGAACTGATAACAACTAGTCTTCATTCAACCATCATCAAACTCATTCAAGATATTACAAATCAGAATTAAACATAGTGGTAGTTCATTTTCATAACATTGTAGACCTGGGAATATGCAGTTCTGATTGTGATTTCACAACAGCAACTCTGCTACGGAAGTCTGGGCGTACAAGAAGGTATACGATCCACAAACCCAACGCACAATGCTCAGAATAAGGCATAGAAGTCTGCTACATGAAACTGTGTGCAAAGAAATACAAGAATGAACCACTTTAATGAAGATAAATTTTGTAAGAACCCTTCACGGGCCCTAATTGCTGAACTGCTTTTGCCTTTGTTTGTTTTCTGATTTTTTTTGTGTTTTGAGGTTTTTGACATAGAAAGCAAATAACATAAAACTGTAACTAATTACAATAATCTGAAAATTTCGAAACAACTGAACTACTGCTGCAATGAATCATTATTTCTCGAGAAGATCGGAAATTACATTATTTTCATAATAAAAGAAACAATGGCAACAAACACATGGAACCTGATTTTATTTGATTTTTGCCTTGCCTTCAACCGGAACTGAAGCATTTCACTATTGGCGACAGCACTGTAGCATTATACTGTTCACGATGGTACTGTTCACAGCCATACTGTAGCAGCAGGTTCAACTTAATAAGCGAATGGTCAATCTTTTAAATATTCTGGTATGCAATGAAACTCTTATAAATTTCTAAATCTTCCTCACAACTGTTGAAGCACAAATCAGAATTTCTGTATGAAACTCTCTGAATACCAAATTTGCTGGATATTTCACCAGTTCAAATGGAGACTCATAGAAGGAACTACGTTATTCAATGGCAATGGCTGAAATCCCTTCTCAAAGCACAAAAACCTGTTTTCAAAGTGATAGCAATAAAAAATGGATAGCTCATCTTCATTTCCCAAGCAAATATATGCCTCCAAAACCCTAATCGAAATTCCTCTTCAAGGCTGCGATTTTATTTAATAATAAAACATTAAATAAAATCATTAACATTTAATTGAATTGGACTTAGGGAAAACTTTTAATAATTCTCCTCCAAAATAAAATACTCAATTGGTCACATTCGATGTGTTATAAACCCATCACTTAAGTGATTTAAATATAAAGTCAATTTAACTTTATATTTAATCATTAATCATCAAACATGTTGGAATTCACTGAAATAATCATAACTCTCTCAATATTGAGAATCTGGCCAAACTGTTTGAAACTAGAGTCCAAGAAATTATTTCCCATGTGCCTGAAAAGACATGCTAAAATAGCAACTGCTAAAAATAGAAAAAATCACTCAAATGAAGCCTAAATCAAACTCTCTAAGCCCAAAAAAACCACTGAACTCTGAGAAAGCCAAAAACATTGAACAACCCAAACCTCCTGTGACCAATCTGACCCCCAAATCAACTGTAATAGCCTACAAGGGTCTAATAATAAGCTAAACCACAGCTAGACTAAAGTATCTAGCTAGAAGGGGACATCATAGTCTGCCCCTCCCGAAATAGCTTGTCCTCAAGCAATCTCAACTCTGGATGCTATAAAACCTCCTCACTCTTCCAAGTAGCATCCTCAACCGGCATGTCCTTCCATTTGACCAAATACTCTCTAATAGTGTGCCTCCTCAAATTCCTTTCCTTGAACTCAATGATAGCCTCAGGTACTAGCACCAACTTTCCCTCATCATCCAAGGGAGGAAGCACTGTGGAAGGAACAATCTGATCTCCTAACGCCTTCTTCAGACATGATACATGAAAAACTTTATGCACTCCGCTATCTGCCAGCAAATCTGACTCATAAGGCACCTCTCCAACTCTCTTGATCACCCTGAAAGGCCCATAATAACGTGGGTTAAGTTTCTCGGCACCACTCTTTTTGTGAGTGGACAGGCGGTAAGGCTGCAGCATCAAAAATACCATATCACCTACCTCAAAAGTCCGCTCTGTCCTCTTCTGATCAGCATACTGCTTCTGCTGATTCTGTGCCTTAGTGATATTCTCCTTAAGAGTCTTTACAATGTCCTGGTTCTCCTGTAATAAGTCTCCAGCACTAGGCACTCTACTATCTGATAGCAACAAATCCATGAAACTAGGTGCCTCATATCCATATAATGCCATGAATGGTGACATTTGGATAGACATGTGATAAGTGGAATTATAACAATACTCACAGATATATCCACTTAATCCAAGCCTTCTGTTGCCTTGCTATGTAATTCCTGTGGTGAAATGAGATACCCCTATCCTGATAAGATACTGTGTTTTCTCCCTTGTAGGAATTTAGTCAAATAGTTTGCAAGCAGTGTAACATTTGTTCTTGTAGAGCAAGGGGTGGTTTTACATTTACAAATCCTGATAGTTATATGATAACGAACATTTTGCAAAGTGACTTTTTAATACCAAATGAGAGCATGCAAGTACATCCAGCAAAACCGTTGTAGATATTAAGTCTATCCTACTATAGATTTTAAATGACTTACACGGAGGCTAGTCTCACACCTATTCCTTACGCTAATGAAGAGCGCCAATAGCAAAGATAGACTCATGTAGCCAATAGATTCAGAGACGCTCTTCTCTTTGACGTCTTCTACTCCACCCAACTGCTGCGACACTTCCTACAACCTTGAGTTTTGTCCAATCACTCCTGTAGGTGACGGCCCTCCAGTAAGATGCATCCACAACTTCCTTCCTTCACGACCTCCTTATGTCCAGTCACTCCTGTGGGTGACAGTTCCTCCAACAAATACGGTTCTACGTCTTCCTTACCCCATGACTCCCAACCTGCTAGTCTACGATTTGCAGCTGAAGGTGGAAACGCTTGGTGACGCGACTGTCACTCTGTTACTCCTTGCGTGCTAAACAACCCAAGCCACGACTTCCCTAAACGCACGGCAGTATCTTTCTCGCCCTGTGCAATCCGCCAACCATAACAATATCTAGACGTATGTTTATTTATTAAATGAGTGTCTTGGTTTCAAATCTCCCTGCCTGTATCTCTCAACAATGAGGAAAATGTCGACGTTGAGGGTAGACGTCCTCAATGTCCTGCGTAACAAACTTCAAACCATGGATCATCTATGATTTACGCCAATATCTGAAAAACTGAGTCATTCATACATATCCCGCTTGACTCCCAATGGTGTTAATAAGTCCTTAGCAAGTCGACACCACTTGCCATGACCATGTGGGATAATTAAATGATATACTTCAACTTAAGTGTCGCTATGGAACCTTTTAAAGAGGGGAGTTCGGTTTATAATAAAGTGGCATTGTTAGACTTTTAGAACATTTTAAGTTCATAGAGTCACTTTATAACCACATAGATATATATATCTTTAAAAAAACAAAGCAATCGATTCCCGAATGTTGAGCGCGAGAACGATACACAAACTCCACAATAAACCCATTTGGCTTGATACTGAATTTGTCTAAGCCAAAAAGGTCTCAGGATCCCTCTGACGTCCAGGTCAGCCCTCAGGACCACGGCAGGCGGGCTAATGACTAATCACCATGTAACTAGCTCAAAAAGGGGGACATCACAGTCCGCCCATCCTGAAATTGCTTGTCAAGAAATCTCAGCACTGGATGCTGCAAGTTGTCCTCCCTCTCCTAGGTAGCATCCTCACTAGGTAGATTCCTCCACTGCACCAGGTGTTCTCTTATAGTCCTCCCTCGAAGCTTACGTTCCTGGGTGTCCAAAATAATCTCAGGAACTAACACCAACTTCTTCTCATCATCTAGGGGTGGCAAGTCTGATGACGGCACCACATTGTGTCCCAAAGCCTTCTTGAGGAGAGATACATGGAAAACATTATGTATCTGGCTGTCTGCTAGTAATTCCATCTCATAGGCCACCTCCCCAACCCTTCTGATTACTCTGAAAGGCCCGTAGTAACGTGGCTTTAACTTTTCTGCACCGCTCCTCTTGAGAGAGGATTGTCTGTAGCGTTGTAGCATGAGGTAAACCATATCGCCCACATCGAACGACCGCTCCACTCTATGCTGGTCGACACACTGTTTCTGTTGGTTCTGTGCCTTTTGCATATTTTCCCTCAATGATCTCATGATATCCTGATTCTCTTGTAACAGATCTCTAGCCCTAGGGACCCTGCTATCGCTGAACAACAAATCCAGGAAATTGGGGGCACCATACCCGTAGAGAGCCATAAATGGTGTCATCCGTATAGGCATGTGGTAAGTAGTATTGTAGCAATACTCACCAAGGTGCAACCATTTTACCCATGCCTTCTGTTGCCCCACTATGTAATTGCGGAGATATCCCTCAACCCATTTATTAACTATCTTAGTCTGACCGTCAATTTGAGGGTGGTAACTAATGCTCGGGGTGAGCTCTGTCCCACATAACCTGAAAAGTTCTTGCCAAAAGAGACTCATAAACCTGCTGTCCCAATCACTGATGATAGTTCGAGGCAATCCATGCAATCTAAATATTTCCCGGAAGAATAACTCTGGCATCTATACTGCAGTATGTGTAGACGCAATGGCAAAGAAATGCGCACCACCACATAGATGCAATCCCGACCTTGGATCCGAGGAAGGCCGGTGACAAAATCCATTGACAAACTGTCCCATTTCTTCTACGAAATCGGTAGAGGCTGCAATAATCCTCCTGGAAAGGTGTCCTCATGTTTATTTTGTCGACGCAACTGACACTCGTACAAAGTGTAGTACATTTGTTTTGAGCCCCTTCCATGTGAAGTGCTCTCTCACCTGTCTGTAGGTTTTGAAATAACCCTGGTGTCCTGCCATGGGCGAGTCATGAAAGGCTCTAAGAATCTTCTGCTTAATCACTAATCTACGCAGCATCCAAATCCTGTCCTTGAAGATGATCAAACCGATTATCACTGTATACCTCTCATCCTGCGTTGAGCCCTCAATGATACCTGCAACCCAATCATCCTTAGCATACTCAGCTGAAATCAGCTCTCGCCAATCATCTATTAGCGCTCCAACACCACATCAGCAACTATATTGTTCTTCCCTTTAACAAAAACTATGTCAAAGTCGTATGCCTGTAATTTGCTGACCCATTTATGTTGCCTATCATTCAACTCCCGCTGCCCCAGGAAATGCTTTAGACTGTTATGATCTGTTTTGACTGTGAACCTACTGCCCACTAGGTACTGTCTGAACTTAGCCAATGCGTGCATGATAGTTAACATTTCCTTGTCATATATGTTGTAACTCCGCTCAACACCCCTCAATTTCCTGCTCTCATATGCAATCATGTGCCTGTCCTGCATCAAAACTGCCCCAACTCCCTCTCCTGACGCGTCACAATGTAACTCAAAGGGTCTCGAAAAATCCGAAGTGGTTAATACCGGGCAGGAACTCATCAACTGTTTGAACCTGTCAAAACACTGTTGAGATCTATCTGTCCACTCGAAGGCATCCTTCCGAGTCAAGTTTGTAAGAGGAGTTGCCAACTGTGAGTATCCTTTCACGAAACGGCGGTAGAAACCGCATAGACCCATAAAACCCCTGAGATGTGAAAGGTTTCTGGGTGGCGGCCAATCCATAATAGCGCGGATCTTATCTGGGTCCACACGAACGCCCTCAGCACTAATGATATGCCCCAAATAAAGTAACTTTGTCATCCCAAACTCGCACTTTGACATTTTTGCATACAAGGACTCGCTCCAATATACGCAACACAATGTCAAGGTGTTGTAAGTGCTCCTCCCAAGTCCTGTTGTAGATGAGAATATCATCAAAGCAGATCAACACGAACCTCCTCAACTGATACCTGAATATCCTGTTCATACAAGACTGAAAAGTTGCCTATGAAGTCGAAGTGCCCAAAATGACATCGGATAACAGTCTTCTCGATATCATCATCCCTAACTCGAATATGATGGTAGCCAGATCTCAAATCAATCTTTGAGAAATAGGAAGCCCCATCAAGTTCATTAATTAACTCATCAATTTTGGGAATCAGGTATCTGTTTTTAACAGTTTTCTTATTAAGCTCCCTATAGTCTATGCACATCCAAAAAGTCCCATCCTTCTTTTTAACCAAAACAACTGCTGAAGCGAATGGGCTTTTACTAGGCCTGATATATCCCATCTCCGGAAGCTCCTTAATAGCCTTCTCAATTTCGTCCTTATACCTTTTTGGGTGCCTATAAGAGGTAATAATGACTGGTTTTGCCCCCTCCTCAAGCTCTATGACATGCTCCATTCCCCTATCCAGTGGCCTACCCGGTGGAAAGTCCTCAAACACTTTGGAGTGTTTGTCCAAGATTTCATGTATTGGCGGGGGATAATCATGCTTCTGCTGCGTACTATCCTCGGATGATATCACAATACCGGCTGCCCACTGAACCTGGTCATGCTGTAGTAATCTCTCCATACGCCTAAGTGACACCACTTGTAGCCCCGCATCAGTGAGCGCTCTAATGACCACCTTCCTACCTTGGTGTCTAAATTTCAGATCCATCCTATCCAGGTTGAAGGTAAATTCATGAAGTGTCTTCGTCCATGTCATGCCCAATATGCAATCGTAGTCCTGAAGGTCTACTACATAGAATCTCCCCACCATCTCATAATCTCTCATCCGTAAATGCATATCCTTAATCACGCGAGTGCTCTACAATTTATGCCCACTAGCCACAATCACTCTAAACCCCCCATGTCCTTCAGTCTGAAGTCCGGTCTTCTGAACCAACCTCTCTGAAATGAAATTTTTGGTAGCACCGATGTCCACTAAGGTAATGACTCGCTGCCCCTGTATCACGTTCCTCACCCTAAAGGTTATTACCTGATCATCACCTGAAAGGCATCCAATAACCTTTCCACCCTCTAATTCCTTTTCTGCGGCTTCCGCCTCATTGCTACCCTCTGAATCAAACTGTGATTCCTTGTCCTCTGAAACTGATTCCTCTACTGAGAAATATTGAATTTGTGTTGCCTTTGCCTTCACGAAACATTTATGTGATATGTAATGTCCCCAATCCCGCAGTAGGCCAGTAGGGCGCCAGTTTAGTCTATCTCCCCTATCCGTGTAGGCTAAAGGCTTTGTGGAAGGATGTCAGCCAGTAACAGGCTTAAGTGGGCGATCTTTTATTACTGGGTTCACTTTATAAAAGAAAAGTCACTTTACTTTATAATAAGACATTATAAAATCACTTTATGTACTTTATATTATAAAAGTGACTTAAGTGACTTAAATTCACTTTATGAAACCTTTATCCCACATGTATTAAAAAGCGTTGCTTTCCCTCACTTCGAGGTTATAAAAGAAAGAGATCTTCCTTGGGAAAAGCACAAGGAGATAATATAAACAAGGAATTAAATATTTGGTTGCTTTTTGTGACTGGTTTTCTTGAGGACGTAGCCCCAGGATTGTCATTGATAGTGGAATTACTATAGATTTCACATTTGAGCTCATCTAGTAAGTTCCAGAAATAAGTTTATGTTTCTTGCATTGCATTAAATAATCGGTAGGTTCTAGAAGTGGAGATAAACCAGATTGCTTCGACAAGTTTTATATCTTGCTGGAAGAAGGCATCGCGGTAAGTTTGGGTCTGCATTAAGGGAGGTTCATGTACTCCACAACACGAGCTTCTTCTTATTGATTGGCTGTCGTGGCAATAGACCAAACCGTTCACTATAATATTACCTCCTGTGCGATTCAGTTTTCAGTGCTTGGCCGTAAGGGAGCTAGTGTATTCACGCGGGCATACATCTCCCTGAGAACATTATTGGAGTAGAGGGATTGAAACCGCTCAGCTCTGATATTGGAGTTTTGGCTTGATAGACTTACAGCTACGGGAGCCTTCACGTGGGGTGAAGCCAAGACGTCCACCCAGCAGCAAGTGTCTAGGCTGAAGTAGTCGTCTAGAAACGCTACCTCCCACTATTCCAGCATTGTGCCTAAGGATGCACAGTTTATAGTATTCAGTTTGGACGGTGTGACGTTAAGCACCTCACCAATACGGGCCTGGTTCATAGTCACTCAAAGGGACCAGCATCAGACTGGTGGAACGGAACGCGGGAAGTATAGAGTTGGTTTCGGTATTGACGTGGGGCACGGGGTACTGGTGGAATATCCATCACATTATTACACAGTCCATAACAAGTTATTCTTCCGCCTACCAGAGACCTTGGCACAACCAGCACCAGCATAAGGAATCCTACAGTTACCAGCAACGGGTGGCATCACTGACAAGTGCACAAGTTTATTCTCGAATCACTATCGATTCCTATGTATGTAATTAGTATTTGGGACTGAATATTGCAACTCTTTATTTATGTGTATGGTTGTGATTGGTCCTTGTTACCGAAATACCAAAATGCAGTTGTCAATAGTCTTGATTTGAGTAATAGATCTTTACTGGTTTAGAATCTTCATTGAGTTACTTCCAGCATTTTTAAAGTCAGTCAAAATATACGTTCATATGTTTAGTTCCTATACAAGAAATGGGACTAGAAGGAGAGACATTCAAACTTTGTTAAATTTGACAAGCATTCATCCCTCATAGGTCAGGAATTTAGTAATCCAATTTTGATATCAGCTAGTAGAGATCATTACAATGGTATCAGAGCCATTGATCGTGCCATCCTAGTGGTATCATCATTTTCAGTTGATTGCAACAGTAGCCATGCTAGCCAGGTATGCATAGCAGGCACAGGATACCCTGGTTTAGTCATAACAGGGTTGAGCAGGAACAGTCAAATTCTCCCATTCAGGTAGATATAGAGACCAGCCATACAGAGGACGATGAATTTACTCTTGAACAGGTTACTCCGAGTGTGACTATGGCTGAGGAGGCACATAAAGAGGCCAGGGAGACGATGAGATAGATACTTGTTGGGCAGGACCATATTGCTGATGTGTTACACCAGCTTACAGGGGTTATCCAACAATTGTCAGTTACAGCCAGGAGCCCCCCTAGCCATCACAGTGGTGGAAGCAGTAGAGCAGGGTTTCCTAGAGCTACTAGAGCTCCCACACGGACTACAGACAAACCCCTCATGCCTACATTCGCAGAGAATGTTGCAGAGGAAGAGGTGGCACAACCTGATAGAACAAGCATTCTTCCAGAGAATGTTATGACTATGCACGATGAGTGGGACATGTTACACGCCCATGTCAAAGCTGATTTGACCTTTGTTCAGTATATGGCTCAAAAGAGAGAGTTTGGCAGGGCCCTGCAGGACAGGAGACCCACGGGTCCGAACAGGGATTTGAAACATGCCATGAACAAGTTGACTCTTCCTACGTTCGATGGTAGCGGTAGGACTTCCGCTAGAGATTGGATCCACAAGCTTGATACATTCTTGACCCTCAAACCTATGTCAAAGACTGAGGCAATTGAAATTGCCACCATGCATCTAGAGGGGACCGCTTATGATTGGTGGCATCACGGCCTTGTCACCCAGGATCATGGATTGATTGCTTCCTATGAGATATTCAGCACGAGATTGATCACTGGTTTTGATAGGAAAGACATAGAGGTCTATTACAGGGAGTTAGCTCAGCTTAAACAAAGTGGATCTTTGGAACATTACATTGATGAGTTTCAGAGGATCTCCATCATGGTTCCAAACATGACAGAAAAAAGGAAGGTAATGCTATTCATTGAGGGCTTGTATGATAAATACAAAGGGCTAGTCAGAGTCCTCAAACCAGATACCTTGGATGATGCTACTAAGCTCACGATTTGGATTC
This sequence comes from Thuja plicata, assembly GCA_018584345.1. Classification (NCBI taxonomy): domain Eukaryota; kingdom Viridiplantae; phylum Streptophyta; class Pinopsida; order Cupressales; family Cupressaceae; genus Thuja; species Thuja plicata. The sequence goes on from MU226429.1 coordinate 2,094,895, forward strand.
ATCATCCTCCATTTTACAGCCACCTAAGAAACCCTTCAAGGGACCCTCTTCATTCCAGAAAGGTAAAAATCAGAATAAGAGTGCACCTCCTAGGCTAGATTTTGAGACTAGCAATGAGTTGAGGAGGAAGTTATGCTTCACTTGCAGGGAGCCTTGGACCCCAGATCACAGGTGCCTTGGAAAAGGTAAACTTCATTATATTGAGGTAGCTTCTGAGGATGAGTATGAGTAGTGTGAGGGCAGTGATGAGGAGGACAGCGATGAGGAGACTCAGGTAGAGCCAGCATCAGAAGGAAAGAAGAAGAAAGCCCCCCACGAGCAGCCTCCGGTTACTTTAGCATCCCTTTCAGGGATACCTACATGTCACCCCTTTCGTTTGAAAGGAGTAGTTAGAGGGCAGAGGATTGTTTGCCTTTTAGATACAGGTGCTACGCACAATTTTATCAACACAGGTATGGTCTCCAAGAGAAGGCTACAGGTAGATGACATTCCTGAGTTTGAGGTCAAGGTGGCAGGAGGGGACTTATTGATTTGTACAGGGAAGATCTTTGGTCTTCCAATACACTTTGGAGATTACCTACTAGAGGCAGACTTTTATGTCATTGACTTGGATAGTCTAGATGCGATTTTGGGTATGCAGTGGTTGCAGACCATAAGCAGGTATACCATTGATCACACGCTGAAACAATTAGAATTTATACAGGCTGATTAGCAGGTGATTCTTAAGGCCTAGATTAGTATCCACTCATAGGATCGAGGCCCTCATGAGACATAGTGACATGGAGTGGACAGCCCAGTGCTTCATATCCACTAAACCCACACCGGATTCGGCGCAGCAGGTTCACTTTGATGTTCAGAAGGTGCTTGATAAGCACAAGAGGGTATTCGGGGACATTCCGCCAAGCATACCTCCAGACAAGGGATTTGAGCATATTATAGAGATGGAGGAGGGCGCTAAGCCCGTTATTACTACACCTTATTGTCATCCGAGGCACTATAAGGAGGAGATAGAAAAGATGATAAAGGAGCTCCTGGATATGGGAGACATCAGGCCTAGTTGTAGCCCTTTCGCTTCTTCAGTGGTAATAGTGAAGAAGGATGGTACTCTTCGCATGTGTATTGATTACTGTGCACTGAATAAGAGGACCATTGAGAATAGGTAACCTATTCCCCGGATTGATGAGCTGTTAGACAAGCTACATGGGGTAGTTTATTTCTCGAAGATTGATCTTCGATCGGTGTACCATCAGATACGTGTCCGTGAAGAGGATGTTCATAAGACTGCATTCAGATGTCATTATGGGCACTACGAGTTTCTAGTGATGCCATTTGGGCTCACTAATGCACCTGCCACCTTTCAGTCTTGCATGAATCATTTATTCAAGAAACAGCTACGCAAGAGTGTTCTGATATTTTTTGAGGATATCCTAGTCTTCAGCAGGACTTGGGAGGAGCATTTGAGACACTTGGATGAGGTTCTTACCATCATGGAGAGTCACTCTCTATTTGCGAAAGAATCCAAGTGTGAGTTTGGGTTGACAAAGATCCTCTATTTGGGTCATGTGATAGGGGCAGATGGAGTCAAGGTCCATTAGGAGAAGATACAGGCAATCCGGGATTGGCCACCACCTCGGAATGTATCAGACTTGAGAGGGTTCCTAGGGTTATGTTCTTACTACAGGAGGTTTGTTAAGGGATTCTCTCAGACAGCAGCACCCCTCAACGATCTTACTCGGAAAGGGGCTTTCAGGTGGACAGACGAGTCAGAGGTAGTCTTTGATAGACTCGAGACTGTCATGATCTCGTGTCCGGTTTTGACACTACCGGATTTCTCTCGTCTGTTCCTTTTAGAGTGTGATGCCTCTGGTAGCGGAATTGGTGCAGTATTGATGCAAGACAGGCATCCCATTGCTTTCGAGAGCAGAAAACTTAAAGACATCAAGAGACTTTACTCCACCTATGATAACGAGATGCTTGCCATCATGCACGCCTTAGCCAAATTCAGGCAGTATCTGGTGGGTGGCAAGTTTACAGTAAAAACGGACCACAACAGTTTGCGCTACTTCCTGGAACAAACAGCTGAACGAGAGACAACAGAAATGGGTTAGTAAGATCCAGGCTTATGATTTTGACATTGAGCATGTCAAGGGCAAGAATAACATTGTGGGTGATGCACTCTCGAGGAGACCTTCAGATGCAACTTGTTGTGTTCAATCTGAGATTTCCGCAGATTGGAAATCCCACTTGCTGGTTGAGTATTCTAAAAATACTCAAGCATGTCAGATATTGGACAGTCAGCTTTCCGACAATAGGTACAGGGTTACGGATGATATCATATTCTATAAGAATAGAATTTACCTAGTGCCAGGTTCTAAGCTTAAAGCTAAAATATTGAGAGTTGTTCATGATGCACCCACAGCAGGACATCCGAGGTTTTTTAAAACTTACAGACAGGTTAGAGAGAGGTTCTCATGAAAAGGCCTCAAGGACGATGTCCTCCATCATGTTAGAGAGTGTCAGACTTGGCAGCAGAACAAGTCCGAACACGAGCACCCAGCCGACTTACTTCAGCCCCTACTCATTCCTGGCCAGAAGTGGGAAGGTATTTTGATGGATTTCATTACAGGTTTGCCGAAGGTACAAGGCAGGGACAACATTTATGTGGTAGTGGACAGGCTCATGAAGTTTGCTCACTTCTTTGCCATTTCAGCAGATTAGTCAGCTACCCAGGTAGCTGAATTATTCTTCCAAGAGGTCTTCAGGCTGCATGGTCTTTCCAAGACCATCGTCAGTGAAAGGGACAGTAAATTTCTCAGTAGCTTTTGGGAGGAGCTGTTCAGATTGGAAGGTACGGAATTGACCCCAAGCACCGGTTACCATCCGCAGACAGATGGTCAAACAGAGATTGTGAACAAGTGGGTGGAAGGGTACCTCATAAATTATGTAGCAGGGCAGCAAAGGGCCTGGGTCAGATGGCTGTATTTGGGGGAGTTTTGCTACAACTCCGCCTACCATATGACTATTGGCATGTCACCATTTCGAGCTCTCTATGGCAGCGAGCCATTATCTTTCATAGATGTGGCTCTTCAGGACAGCACGGTACCGATTGCAAGGGATTGGCTTCAGGATCATCAGGATATCCTTAAGTCCCTCAGGGAGAACATTCAGAGAGCATAGAATCAGCAAAAGATGTATGCTGATCGACACAGGGTAGAGCGGACTTTTGAGGCAGGGGATTTGGTTTACTTACGTCTCCAACCTTACAGACAGAGTTCCCTGAAGAAGTGTGGGTCGAAAAAGCTCAGGCCTCGGTTTTATGGTCCTTACCGCATCATCAGGAGGGTTGGCGAGGTAGCGTATGAGCTTGAGCAGCCGGCTGACAACCGGAATCATAATGTCTTCCATGTATCTTGCCTCAAGAAGGCAGTGGGACAGCAAGGTTACCCCTTCAGTCGGATTACCCCCACTTGATGAAGAGGGGAAGTTGATTTTGGTTCGAGCAGACGTAATCGAGACCAGAGAGAGGGCATTGCAGAATAGAGCTATCAGGGAATACTTGATACGATGGAAGGACTTACCGATAGAGGACGCCACCTAGGAGGGTGAGTCCATTCTACAACACCCGGCATTGAGATTGCTTGAGGGCAAGCAATCGCGGGAAGGGAGGACTGTAATGTCCCCAATCCCACAGTAGGCCAGTAGGGCACCAATTTAGTCTCTCCCTCATCCGAGTAGGCTAAAGGCTTTGTGGAAGGATGCCAGCCAATCATAGGCTTAAGTGGGCGAGCTTTTGTTACTGGGTTCACTTTATAAAAGAAAAGTCACTTTACTTTATAATAAGACATTATAAAATCACTTTATGTACTTTATATTATAAAAGTGACTTAAGTGACTTAAAGTCACTTTATGAAACCTTTATCCAACATCTCTTAAAAAGCGTTGCTTTCCCTCACTTCGAGGTTACAAAAGAAAGAGATCTTCCTTAGGAAAAGCACCAGGAGATAATATAAACAAGGAATTAAATATTTGGTTGCCGTTTGTGACTAGTTTTCTTGAGGACGTAGCCCCTTGACAGATTTCACATTTGAGCTCATCTAGTAAATTCCAGAAATAAGTTTATGTATCAACATTCTTGCATTGCATTAAATAATCGATAGGTTCCAGAAGTGGAGATAAATCAGATTGCTTCGACAAGTTTTATATCTTGCTGGAAGAAGGCATCGCGGTAAGTTTGGGTCTGCATTAAGGGAGGTTCATGTACACCACAACACGGACTTCTTATTGATTGGCTGTCGTGGCAATAGACCAAACCGTTCACTATAATATTGCCTCCTGTGTGATTCAGTTTTCAGTGCTTGGCCATAAGGGAGCCGGTGTATTCACGCGGGCATACATTTCCCTAAGAACGTTATTGGAGTAGAGGGATTGAAACCGCTCAGCTCTGATATTGGATTTTTGGCTCGATAGACTTGCAGCTACGGGAGTCTCCACGCGGGGTGAAGCCAAGACGTCTACCCAGTAGCAAGTGTCTAGGCTGAAGTAGTCGTCTAGAAACGCTGCCTCCCACTATTCCAGCATTGTGCCTAAGGACGCACAATTTATAGTATTCAGTCCGGACGGTGTGACGTTAAGCACCTCCCCAATACGGGCCTGGTTCATAGTCACTCAGAGGGACCAACATCAGACTGGTGGAATAGAACGCGGGAAGTATAGAGTTGGTTTCGGTATTGACGTGGGGCACAGGGTGTTGGTGGAATATCCATCACATTATTACACAGTCCGTAAAAAGTTATTCTTCCACCTACTAGAGACCTTGGCACAGCCAACGCCAGCATAAGGAATCCTACAGTTACCAGCAACGAGTGGCATCACTAACAGGTGCACAAGTTTATTCTCGAATCACTATCGATTCCTATGTATGTAATTAGTATTTAGGACTGAATATTGCAACTCTTTATTTATGCGTATGGTTGTGACTGGTCCTTGTTACCGAAATACCAAAATGCAGTTGTCAATAGTCTTGATTTGAGTAATATATCTTTACTGGTTTAGAATCTTCATTGAGTTACTTCCAGCATTTTTAAAGTCAGTCAAAATATACGTTCATATGTTTAGTTCCTAAACAAGAAATTGGACTAGAAGGAGAGACATTCAAACTTTATAAAATTTGACAAGCATTCATCCCTCATAGGTCAGGAATTTAGTAATCCAATTTTGATATCAGCTAGTAGAGATCATTACATGATAAGTCCCAAGGTTCCCTACAGTGGAAAAAAAGTTTCCTTCTCCTCAAGTCATTGACTAACTCACTGTCCAACCTTTTTGTTTCGGTCCTAGGAGGTTGCTCCTTCTGAAAACTCTTCTTGTCCTTGTCTTTCTTGTAGGTAGCCCCCTTAGAATAATATTTGTCCCTAGATGTATGTTGTTTGACTTTTAGTCACCCATTTTTTTGGCATTATTGGAGTCATATGGTCATGTCAAGTCATTCTGGTTATGTCTAGGTCTAGGTCCCCTCTAGGATAGGAAATCTTTGTCGGGTTTCCCTTCCATTGCCTTCTTGCTTCAAACTGGGAGGGATGTTTTAAAAGTCTTTATGTTGGGTAGGTTATAGATCCCAACCCGGCAAGGATTGTGTGCTCCTATTAATGATCTTTTTCAAGCAAGTTGGTGATTGAAATCATATGGATTCAGCTGGACAGCATCATATGGCAATTCTCAGAGTATGCACAGTCAGTTGTTTCAAAAGTACTTCATGGAATGCAATAGAAACAGTGTGCAAGATTAAGGATTCAATTCTTTGAAAACAGTAAATAATTGCATTCTTTCTTCATTCTAAAGAAGGAATTTCCTTTGGAGTTGATGGCTCTGTTTGCAGTAGGAATTCAAGAAAGGTAGTAAAACATGAAATGAGGA
>MU226429.1:2102767-2114325 GCA_018584345.1 Thuja plicata
TTAAAACTCATAATGAATAAATCCGATGATCAATAGAAAGACATATACATTGCATATCAAACACAATCAGGGAGCTGTACCTGTCAATTCAGAGGGCAGTGATAGATGATTTACACTGACCCATTTGCTGGTGACATCCTTTTGTTCTCTCACCTTGGGTGTTAAGAAGAGTCAGAGATTATAAATCTAACGGGAGGACAAACTGTTAACCAACAATGTAGACGATTCCAAATCTCTGGTCTTTTTAAGAGCCTCCTGTAGAGTAGTTGGATTAAGTTCCTTAGTCCAACCTCTCAATGGTTCTGTGAGACCATACGTGAATAGCATCAATAATCGCCTAGGTGAAACATCTATGACCACAACTGATAACCTCTAAAAATCTGCAATAAATGCATCCACAGTACCTGTTTGTTTCAGCTGTGATAATTCTTTAAAGTGTAACTCTGGATCCTTAGTATCAAATCTCTCAATTAACATCTCCGTGAAATCGATGTATGAAGTGATCTAATTGTGACCCATTGTAATCATGCGATGGTGCCACCATTCATGTGCTAATCCATCTAAGTGTAATGCTGCAAATTTTATGGCTTCTTCCTCTAGCATCGCATTTAGCTGAAAATACATGTCCACTTTCTGGACCCAAACTCTAGCAGTAGTTTTGCCTGACCCATCAAAATAAGGTAATGTCAACTTGCTAACCTTATTTTGTAAGTCAAAATGTTGTCCTCTATTACCAGTTCTAGGCATGTGCTTAAGCATCACATCCATGTATTCGCGGAAGGTGATATTTTCCATAAAATCCTCACCTCCAGCTTCCCAGTCCCTCCTAAACTGCACCTGTAAATCAGTAACCTACGGTTCTTGTCCTTGTTGAACAGATATTCTGGGTGGAAAATTAGGGACAATGGGTCTAGAGCATACAGTCCTTGCTAGTCTTGGTGCTTGATGAAAATTATCAGCCTCCTGTGCACCCCTGTTTTGGCCATTCAACCCATTTTGGTCACCCTGATTACCCCCATTATTCCTTTTGTTATTATCACCTGCATTATTGTTCATGTTGACTACCATTTGTCTGGCCATAAGTTGCATCATCATTTCCATTCGCTGATTTTGTTCTTGTTGCATACGTTGTCCCTGAGCTAGAGTATCTAGGAGCTGCCTCATCATGGCCTCGTCGAGATCTGCATTCCTGTCACCCATATTGTCCATCTGATCAAAGAAAATCTCTTCTGTATTTTCAGAATGACTATCCTCTATCTCAACCTGTACTGATCATTCAGATTGTTCCTCTTGGTTATTCTGATTCCTATTATTCCTGGCTCTTGTGTTTCAGAAATTATACGGAGTGGTGTCCTGTTGCATTCCTTCTAATCATTTTCCATACTGCATAGTCTCAAGGAAATGTATTCTCTCTTTCCCACAGGCTGCAAGATTTTGAAGCTATGATACCACTGAAATGAGCTAGCCATGTTCTGATAAGATACTGTGTTTTCTCCCTTGTAGGAATTTAGTCAGATAGTTTGCAAGCAGTGTAACATTTGTTCTTGTAGAGAAGGGGGTAATTTTACATTACAAATACAGATAGTTATATGATAACGAACATTTCACAAAGTGAGATTTTAATACCAAATGAGAGCATGCAAGTACATCCAGCAAAACCACTGTAGATATTAAGTCTATGCCACTATAGATTTTAAATGACTTACACGAAGGCTAGTCTCAGACCTGTTCCTTACGCCAATGAAGACTGCCAATAGCAAAGATAGAGTCCTGTAGCCAACAAATTCAGAGATGCTCTTCTCACTGACGTCTTCTACTCCACCCAGCTGCTGCAACACTTCCTGCAACCTTGAGTTCTGTCAAGTCACTCCTGTAGGTGACAACCCTCCAGTAAGACGCATCCACAACTTCCTTCACGACCTCCTTCTGTCCAGTCACTCCTATAGGTGACAGTTCCTCCAGCAAATGCGGTTCTACGTCTTCCTTACCCCACGACTCCCAACCTGCTAGTCTGCGATTTGCGGCTGAAGGTGGAAACGCTAAGTGATGCGACTGTCACTCTGTTACTCCTTGCATGCTAAACAACCCAAGCCACGACTTCCCTAAACGCACGACAGTATCTTACTCACCCTGTGCAATCTGCCAACCATAACAATATCCAGACGTATGTTTATTTATTAAATGAGTGTCTTGGTTTCAAATCTCCCTGCCTGTATCTCTCAACAGTGAGGAAGATGTCAACGTTGAGGGTAGACGTCCTCAATGTCCTGCGTAACAAACTTCAAACCATAGATCATCTATGATATACGCCAATATCTGAAAACAAAGTCATTCATACATATCCTGCTCAACTCCCAATGGCGTTAATAAGTCCTCCTTAGCAAGTCGACACCACTTGCCACGACCATGTGGGATAATTAAATGATATACTTCAACTTAAGTGCCACTATGTAACCTTTTAAAGAGGGGAGTTCGGTTTATAATAAAGTGGCGTTGTTAGACGTTTAGAACATTTTAAGTTCATAGAGTCACTTTATAACCACATAGATATATATATATATCTTTTAAAAAAAAGCAATCAATTCCTGAAAGTTGAGCGCGAGCTCGATACGCAAACTCCACAATAAACTCATTTGGCTTGATACTGAATTTGTCTAAGCCAAAAGATCTCAAGATCCCTCTGACGTCCAATTTAGCCCTCGGGACCATGGCAGGCGGGTTAACGACTAATCAACATGTAACTAGCTCAAAAAGGGGGATATCACATGAGGTATCCCTCTACCCATTTGACCATTTGTCTGGGGGTGGTAGCTAGTACTCGGAGTGAGCTATGTCCCGCACAATCTGAGCAACTCCTGCCACAAGTGAATCATAAACCTGCTGTCTCTGTTGCTGACAATGCTTTGAGGTAAGCCATGCAACCTGAATACCTCTCTAAAGAATAAATCTGCCACCTGCGTAGCAATGTATGTGGCAATGATCGGGAAGAAGTGGGCAAACTTCGTGAGTCGATCAACAACATATATACAGTCTCTGCCCTGGGCTCTTGGCAGTCCTATGATGAAGTCCATGGACAAACACTCCCACTTCCTGTCAGGAATCGGAAGTGGCTGAAGTAAACTAGCTGGATAAGAGTGCTCCTGTTTATTCTGTTGGCAAGTAGGACACTCTCTAACATACTGTAACACCTTATAGCTTTGAGCCCTTTCCAAGAAAAAACGCTCACGAATTTGCCGGTAGGTTTTATAAAAACCTAGAGGTCCTGCCATAGGTGAGTCATGATAAACTCTCAATACCATCTTCACCTGTAACCCTGGCACCAAATAAATGCGCCCTTTTTAAATGATGAGCTCATTCACAAGGGTGAAATCACTCTCCTGACCCAATCCATCTATGAATCCTAATGCCCATGTATCCTTTGCATACTCTGCAAGGATCAAATGTCTCCAGTCCTCTGATATATCTGTCATCAAGCTCAAGTGGGGTCTTTGTGACAAGGCATCTGCTACTACATTGTGTATCCCTTTGAAATAGGTAATATCAAAGTCATATGCCTGTAATTTACTTACCCATTTCTGTTGCCTATCATTAAGATCTCGCTGCCCCAGGAAATGTTGCAGGCTATTGTGGTCTGTTTTTATGCTGAATTTGCTGCCCACTAAATAGTGCCCGAATTTGGCTAAAGCATGCATTATGGTCAACATTTCCTTATCATAAATGTTGAAGCTCCTCTCAAGTCCCCTAAGCTTCCTACTCTCATACACAATCGGGTGCTTGTCCTACATAAGCACCGCTCCAATGCCCTCACCAGATGCATCACAATGAAGCTCAAATGGCTTACGGAAATCTGGTAGTGCTAGCACTAGACAAGAAGTCATCAACTCCTTGAATTTATCAAAACACTCCTGTGCCTCCGAAGTCCACAAGAAAGCCCCCTTTCTCATCAATCCATGGGATAGGGTACCTGTTTTTGATAGTCTTCCTGTTCAGGACCCTGTAATATATGCACATCCTAAGAGTACCATCCTTCTTCACTAAAACCACAGAAGAACCAAAGGAGACTTACTTGGTCTAATGTGCTCCATAGCAAGTAGTTCCTTGATGGTTTTCTCAATCTCATCCTTCAATCTCTATGGATGCCTGTAGGGTGTGATCATGATGGGTTTAGCACCCTCCTCTAACTCAATAATATGCTCAATACCTCTATCTGGAGGCCTACCTGGTGGTATGCCACTGAAAACCGTGTAGTGCTTGATTCTTAGTTCCTGTATGTCCGGATGGTATTTGGATGCTTGCTGCCCTTGTGGTGGCCATCAATGTGCAACGAGCTGCCCACTCAACCTGGTTATGACGCAACAAGCTCTCCATGCGCCTACAAGACATCATCCTAAACTCACTATCTCGGATGGCCGTAAGAAGGTGAGTTTTACCATCAATCTGAAATTTCATCACCATTTCTCTCAAATTGAGAATGACTCTTCAATATCATGTAGCCAAGTCATGCCAAGAGGCATGAACTAAATCTATGTCACCCATGTTAACCACATAGAATTCAGCCTTGAATTCAAAGTTATTAATTTTCAATGGCAAACCTATAATCTTTCTATCACATTTGAGAACATAGCCATCCGCCACCCTCACTCTGAAGCCCTCAAACTGCTCAGTTTGGATCCCACGTCTCTCAACCAACCTGGAATCAATGAAAGTGTGTGTGGCACCTGTATCTAGCAATGTGATAACTTGATGTCCAGCCAATACTCCTCTCAATCGAAACGATCCCTCCTGCTGCACACTATTGAGACGGGCCTCCTTAAGCCTACCTTCAACCTTCTCTTCATTAATAGACATTTGCTTGAGCTTTTCATCATCTAAACTTTCCTTTGCTTCATTGGATTCCTCATTTTCAGTTTGCTGGTCCGAATTTTAAGAATCGGAATCCTCATAGTAAGCCCACATAAACTTGTTTGTTCTCCCCTTTGGTCTCAAAGGACAGTCATGGTTCATGTCATAAGGTCGTTTGCAATAAAAACATAGTTTTTTCTTCCTTAAATCATTCAATGTCTCTCCATCCAAGGGGGCGAATGATTTATCTTTATTTTCAGCCTTTGTTTCATTCCTCGGGTTTCTTGAAAATGGTTTGTTGTCTTTGCTAGATGATGCACCCTTTGACTGAAATTTATTTACTGGGGCTGCTTGTTCCATACTTATAGCCTTCTTAATTGCTTCTTGCAAATTAAATGGATCAAAGGCTTTTACCCAACCCTTTAATGGTTCGGATAATCCCTCAGTGAAAAAAACAACCAATCTCCCATCTGAGATATCTAGCACCATAACGGATAGCCGCTGAAAGTCACTCATGAAATACTCCAATCCACCTGTCTGTCTCAACTGTGCCAAATCCCTGAAGTAGACTTCTAGATCCTTCTTATCAAACCTCTCTACCAACCTGTCCACAAAGTCCTGATATGAAGTCACCTGGTTATGCTGAAGGGTAACCATCCCACGGTACCACCAACCATCTGCAGCTCCCTCTAAATGTAGGGTGGCATATTTTATTGCCTCCACTTCTATCATAGGTCTCAATGCTAGGAAAGTGTCAAGCTTGTCAATCCAAGCCTGCGCTGTCATCCTGCTACTACCATCAAAAGTAGTCAAAGAAACCTTGTCTGTAGCACACTTTAATTCATTGTTCTGGCCACGAGGTCTCATATCCTGTCTCGCTGCCCTATAATGCTCTCTCCTCTGATTGACAAATCGCTCAAAGGTCAGACGCTCTCTGACTTGTGGAGCTAGCATCTCCCACTCATTATTTGCAGCCATGAGAACATCTGCGAACATCAAATCACCTGCTTCTTCTTCAGGCTCTGGTGCCGGATCCTCCCTCACAAAAGTAGGACGTGTAGGCCTATCAGCTGTCCTAGAGTGTGTCCTAGGTCCTCAAGGAGATCCAACCGCACTCTTGTTATCCCTTTGATCCCTATTATGCCTGTCTAGTGGATTCATCCGCTCCATCATGGTAGTCAATGCCTATAAGACCTGGGCCACCTGCTGCTGCCCTGTTGCCATAGTTCTGAAAAATTCTCTCATTTCCTGAGCATCATCATCCCTGTTAACCTTGGGTGGGCTACACTCACGCCTGTCACCCATGGTGACCAACTGTGGTTCTAAAACCTGTACGCCTTCAAGTAAGGCTCTCTTGCATATATAATACCTGTGTGAACCAACCTCCTCTGGCTGCATGTAATAACTGAACACTCAGGATGGCAGGATTTAGCTCTGATACCAATGTAAGAACCCTTCACAGGCCCTAACTGCTGAACTGTTTTTGCCTTTGTTTGTTTTCTGATTTTTTTTGTGTTTTGAGGTTTTTGACATAGTAAGCAAATAACATAAAACTATAACTAATTACAATAATCTGAAATTTTCGAAACAACTGAACTACTGCTGCAATGAATCTTTATTTCTCAAGATGGGAAATTACATTATTCTCATAATAAAAGAAACAATGGCGACAAACACATGGAACCTGATTTTTATTTGATGTTTGCCTTGCCTTCAACCGGAACTGAAGCATTTCACTATTCACGACAGCACTGTAGCATTCTATTGTTCACGATGGTACTGTTCACAACTATACTGTAGCAGCAGGTACAACTTAATAAGCAAATGATCAATCTTTTAAATATTCTGGTCTGCAATGAAACTCTTAATAAATTTCTAATTCTTCCTCACAATTGCTCAAGCACAAATCAGAGTTTCTATATGAAACTCTCTGAATACCAAATTCGCTGGATATTTCACCAGTTCAAATGGAGACTCGTAGAAGGAACTACGTTCTTCAATGGCAATGGCTGAAACCCTTCTCAGAGCACAAAAACCTGTTTTCAAAGTGATAGCAATAAAAATGGATAGCTCATTCTTCATTTCCCAAGCAAATATATGCCTCCAAAACCCTAATCGAAATTCCTCTTCAAGGCTGCGATTTTATTTAATGAAAAAAACATTAAATAAAATCATTAACATTTAATTGAATTAGACTTAGGGAAAACTTTTAATAATTCTCCTCCAAAATAAAATACTCAATTGGCCACATTCGATGTGTTATAAACCCATCACTTAAGTGATTTAAATATAAAGTCAATTTAACTTTATATTTAATCATTAATCATTAAAAAAGTTGGAATTCACTGAAATAATCATCTCAATATTGAGAATCTGGCCAAACTGTTTGAAATTGTAGTCCAAGAAATTATTTCCCATATGCCTGAAAAGACATGTTGTAATGTTCCGAACCCCTGGCGGACCGACTGTAAGGTTCCTAACCTCTGGCGTACAGAAGCTGCAAGTTGTACGATGATCAGATTGTCCGTACGGTGGAAGGAGGTTGGTCGTACGGTAGATAGGTTGGTCGTACGGTGGAGGGAAGCTGGTCGTGCGATAGTGTATCAGCTATCTGGCCGTACGAAGTGGATGATGCAAGCCGTACGGCAAGGAGTTGCAGGCCGTACGGGGTGGATGTGCAAAGTGTCGTATGGTGGAGGAAAGTTGGTCGTACAGTAGGGAGTTGCAGGTCGTACGGGGTGGATGTGTAGAATGTCATACAGTGGAGGAAAGTTGGTCGTACGGTAGGGAGTCGCAGGCCGTACGAGCGAGTGTGCAGAGTGTCGTACGGTGGAGGGAGTTGGCCGTACAGTAGGGAGTTGGAGGCCGTACGGTGGAAGTGGGGGATTTGCAGAGTGTTGTGCGGTGTGGTTGATGGTCATATGCTGAGGTTCGTACGGTAGCGGAGTGTTGCCTCTGGACACGCACAGATTCGTCTATCTTTCCTTTGTCGTATGGACTTAATATACTCGACAATGAAACTTAGTACTCGGTACAATTCGGGAACAAGTACTTGCAAGAGGAATAATTATATTATGAATAATGAAGTACTTCGGATTTGCCAGATCCGATACAAGAAGAACAAAGCAGAGTATGGTGAGGGTAGAATTCATCCCACCGAAACTGCAATAGGCCAAATAGGGAAGGTCTTTCACTTCCGAAGTAGCGCACACGAGAACTCCAACTGGAATTCACAATAATGATAAAATATCCAGAACTCCACATATCTACAACTACGTACATGTCGGGCATAAATACCCCTTCAGAGAAACTCCTGAGGGTTTACAAAAGAACGCCGACCCGGTAAACACCTACGGATAACAATTAAATAAAAAGGGCCCCCCATTAATTAATTAAAGGTCCTTAATAATATTTCTTTTGAATAGGGACCAAATAATTAATTAATTTATTCTTTATCAATTTGGGGACATTACAAATCCTCGCCGCCCAAAGATTGCTTGCCCTCAAGCAATCCATCATCAAAACTCCAGGATCCCAAACTAAGTGCGAGCATCGATAACTGCATCTATTGAAACACCCATGCCACATCATGACCACGCGCAAGCACCTAGAAGTAAGTGAGAAGAGTAAAGCTCCATCAAGCTTTCACTGCGCCACTCTGATATAAGTGTTGCCATGCCCAGAGTCACCAAGATCCCACTAAAGCCAATCATCATGTACATCAATGCTCAGATCCCAAGCCAAACACGGACATTGTTCGCAGTATCCATTGAAATCATTGTGCTTCTTCAGGATCACATGTGTATAATTTGATTCAGTTGAGACGAGTAGACTGCCACCAAACTTCCGCTGCGGCACTCTGATATAAACATTGCCATGTCCGGAGTCACCAGTATCCCATGGAAACCAATCATACAAAACATCAGTACTCAAATCCAAAGGGTAAACTCCATAATCAACTAACTGTAGAGGTTGCTCCTGCAAGGAATCATCGGCAGAGTCTGCATCCCCAAGAGGCTGATCACCCACTGGTAGAACCGGCTCATATGAAGGATCTCTAATAAAATCTGTATTTCCATCAAGTTTCTCATTGGGTGTTGGTTCGATATTTGTGCAAACATCCTCTTTCAGAATCCTTTCCTTCATCTTGGACTCGGGTACCAAATAGATTTTGTCCTTGTAGTAAATGATGTCACCAACCACCTTGTATTTGTCATATTGTACTTAACCATCCAACAGTTGGCATGCGAAAGTATTCTTGGAGTATTCGACCAACAGATGTGCCTTCCAATCAGCTGAGACCTGAGATAGAGAATATATGGCATCGTCAAGTGTCATAGTGTGATCACAGTCAAAACTCTCAATCTTCCCAACAGGCTGGCAAGATCACCAGCTCTGATACCACTGTATTGTTCCGAACCACTGGTGGACCGATTGTAAGGTTCCTAACCTCTGGCGTACAGAAACTACGAGCTGTACGATGATCAGATTGTCCGTACAGTGGAAAGAGGTTGGCCATGCGGTGGAGGGAAGCTGGCCATACAGTAGTGTATCAGTCGTCTGGCCGTACAGAGTGGATGATGCAGGTCGTATGGGGTGGATGTGCAAAGTGTCGTACAGCGGAGGGAAGCTGGCCGTATGGTAGGGAGTTGTAGGCCGTACAGGGTGTCGTATGGTGGAGGGAAGCTAGCCATAAGGTGGGGAGTTGCAGGCCGTGCGAGCGGGTGTGCAAAGTGTCATACGGTGGAGGGAGTTGGTCGTACGGTGGGAGTTGAGGGCCGTACGGTGGAAGTGGGGGATGTGCAGAGTGTCGTGTAGTGTGGTTGATGGTCGTATGCTGAGGGTCGTACAATAGCGGAGTGTTGCCTCCAGACACGCACAGATTCGTCTATCTTTCCTTTGTCGTATGGACTTAATATACTCAGCAATGAAACTTAGTACTCGGTACAATTCGGGAAAAAGTACTTGCAAGAGTAATAATTATATTATGAATAATGAAGTACTTCGGATTTGCCAGATCCGATACAAAAAAAACAAATCCGAGTAGGGTGAGGGTTGAATCCCACCGAAACTACAACAGGCCAAATAGGGAAGGTCTTTCACTTCCGAAGTGGCGCACACCAGAACTCCAATTGGAATTCGCAATAATGATAAAATATCCAAAACTCCACATATCTACAACTACCTACATGTCAGGCATAAATACCCCTTCAGAGAAACTCCCGAGGGTTTACAAAAGAACGCCGACCCGGTAAACACCTACAGACAACAATTAAATAAAAAGGGCCCCCCATTAATTAATTAAAGGTCCTTAATAATATTTCTTTTGAATAGGAACCAAATAATTAATTTATTTATTCTTTATCAATTTGGGGACATTACACATGCTAAAAATAGAAAAAATCACTCAAATGAAGCCTAAATCAAACTCTCTAAGCCCAAACCAGCCACTCAACTCTGAGAAAGCCAAAAACACTGAACAACCCAAACCTCTTGTGACCAATCTGACCCCCTATTCAAATGTAATAGCCTACGAGGGTCCAATAATAGGCTAAACCACAGCTAGACTAAAGTATCTAGCTAGAAGGGGACATCACAAATTTCTCCAATAACCACGTGCTAGTGGTGAGGGCCACTGCCTGTCTAGGGGTGATTTGGCTAAATAAATTCAATTCTTATCCAAATCTCACAAGTAATAGCTCTAAAGAAGCTCTCAGCTAAGAGGAATGCAATGGCAAAGTACCCAGAAGCGACTTTGAACCTCTCTTAATGTTATGAACCAAAACGTGCTTCAGCCTCCACAAATAATCAATTCTAGAATTTTTGATAAAAAGCTCCATTAAGGCGTATGTTTAGGTCACTAGTTTCTATTCTTCAGACCATCCCTTCAAACTTGCAATCATGTCTGGTAATAAACCAGAATGTAGTATATAATTATAATATGCACAAAGATCATACCAGTCATGCAGGCACCAAACCAAATCTCCAAACTGTATCTTGAAACAGCGTACAGATTGTTAGCTATGAGGGTTTTCGTCCTCAAAAGCCCTTGAAACGAACTCTCCAGCGAGTTCACAATGTCTCCAAATTATCCAGCCAAGCATACCAAATGAACTCCACAATTATTGTTTTTTTAATATTCTCAAGAGGTTCCACTCTCTTCACCAATCCATGTGGAATAAAACAAATCACCATTTTGGTCTCGCAAATAATAAAGGCCTCATTCTTTTAAAAAATATTATTCTTATCCTCTTACATAGGATGTCAAATGGCCCCGTTTTAAAAATAATGTTGAGTTACTAGGCCAAGGGGTACAAGTCGCTTAAGTCATAAAATGACAATATAAGAGACTTAGGTAACTAAAATCAAAATATATTTCTTTTAACACAATTAAACTTCACCCAACATCCAAGAATGACATTTTATCAGTGTTACACCGGTACGGGGGGGCGGGGGGACGCCGGGACGAGTTTCGGGTACGCGAAATAAAAGGGCCTCAATTTCGGTACGGCGGGGGGACGGCGGCGGGGGGACGAGGGGGGGGGAGGGGCTAGGGGTGCTGCAGAGGGGGCAGGGGTGCTGCAGAGGAGCCAGGGGTGTTTCAATATAATTATATAACATACCATATTGGTTCTTGAAATCAGAAATACTTGAACATAGCAAAATTTGAAAATTGCAACACGAACATACATACTCATAGTAACTAAGTAACATAA
>MU226429.1:2128449-2146728 GCA_018584345.1 Thuja plicata
ATTCACCCCAACAAGCATAATCATCATACCAAGCTCAATAACCCCATACTGAATAAGCTCTACCCGAACATCATCATCATGCCTAAAATATGTGGTGATAGAATTACCATAAGCACTGGATGAATCAATATGATAGTGTAGAGGAGTCGCGGTTGTGTGGAAAGGCACATCACCCATCATGCCACAAGACATAACTGCCCATCCTGGACTGTTGGTGTAAAAACCACACTGCACAGCAACTGAGCTCATTCTGCTACTCCAACCTGGTGACCAAGATTCACCTCTAACAGCTGACCCTGGGTCCCAAATTTTGTAATCGACCTCATCCTCATCACGGGGACAGGGAATACCTTCCTCATCTAGCTCGAAGAAAGGATTATCAAATATCAAATCAGTATCCATCTCGAACAAGAGATTGTCGATCGCCTGAAAGTTATCCAACTCATAAAGAAACTCTGGATGATCCAAAGCTCTTTAGGGACAGCTATCCAAGTCATAGGTCTGTTGTATGCTATCGAGTTCCTGAATCACCTCCTGAAAGAATTCAGACCTCTCCCCGTCGTCCTGTTCCCTGTACTGACTAGAGGTAACAATCTGATTTCTTGCTTCCTGAAGAGCAAGACGTGTGTGCTCCAATGTTTCCTGAGCAATGTTAAGCTCTCTGTTGAGCTTATTAACCTCGTCATCTTTTCCTCTCAACTGCTCACCATAATTTTCTGCAACTTGTAACAAGTAGTCGCGATCTGACAGTAAGCATAAATATTCTGATTTTGAAACTTCAAATGCTATTTTGACCTCCTATAAATCTGCAAAATAAGACCCAATCCTTATACCCCCTTGTCCTGTCTCCCTCTGAACCTTCCTGTAAAGATCCTCAATGATCTGGTGAGTTCTATCAAGGTGAACAAGGGCTGCAATAATCGCATTGTTATTGACTTTCAGCCGACTCATTAAGGCATGCTCCCCATTATTGTCATTTTGAGAGGCATTATCTAACGGGTCATTCAATTCAGCATTATACATAAGTGAGGTGTTGCTAAAGAAGTCACATGAATCCTCATTACCTAAATTGTTAAAGATATCCAACTGGTGGTCATGATCTTTAACCATATCTATTCCATCTTCTCTTTGATCAAGCGAAAGCTGAGAAACAATAGAAGTTGCTTGCTCTTCTCTAGTGAACCATCCTGTAACCTCTGCTACCTCTTCTTTAGCCTCTCCTTTCATTGATTCAATATTTGAGTTACAACTTCCTGTTTTGATGTCAACCTCATAAGGCCCTTTTTCAATAACTGGTTTAGTTTTTAGTTCACTTATGGGTTGAGTAATGATAGCTAGAAACTCTTCATCTAAATTTTTGCACCTATCTTGTGCAAGTAGATCTCGAGCCAAATCCTGAAACTGCTTCCTTTCCATTAACGTTTTGCGTTGAAGCTTTGGATGAAAGTCCAAGAGGTTAGAGAAAGTTAAATCTCTCTGAATCTGTGGAGGAAGAGTGTTGTACTCACCATATATGCTGAGAATTTCAGTCCTTTTATCCGGTTGTGAAATCTGTGCTAAATGTTGCTGTACCTTAGCAAGATCCTTCAGGACCCTTTCCAAACCATGCATCTTTCCCATGGCTAGAAATACCCTTGATTCCATAGAAAATTTGTTAAACAATTGTATTCAATCTGATTTTTCTGAGTTTCAGTTCTCCGTTATAATCCCTCCTAGCTGTTTGGATGTTGTTAATCTCACAGACCACTGTAATGCTCTCGACTGCTTATGCCCCAATTCTTGACTTTAAATTTTCTGAATTCTTCATCCACAAACTCAATTATAAATTTCTGAGTTTTGTATCTGTAGTGGCCTGCCCCCTTTGTTTACAAGTTCTGATGGTTTCACTGTACCTTTCAATACTCGGGAAATTTATCAAATAGTTGGTCCATGATCTAAATATGTGTCTTGTTGGTTTTCTCAAAAAACAATTTCAGATTTTCCCTTGCTTCAAATCATACGGCAATAAGACGCAATATTGAAAGAAAGATATGCATCTTATACTAGCTCCAGAAAGTCGCAATGATATTAAAAGCACACTGAATATTTTAAAATTGCAGATTGTAAACAGATTATTAAAAATTCTGACCTTATTAACAAATCTGGGCAATTTTAACAACCTCTATGTTGCTCAGAACTGGTTAACATAAATAT
Source organism: Thuja plicata (assembly GCA_018584345.1). Taxonomy (NCBI): domain Eukaryota; kingdom Viridiplantae; phylum Streptophyta; class Pinopsida; order Cupressales; family Cupressaceae; genus Thuja; species Thuja plicata. The sequence goes on from MU226429.1 coordinate 2,130,643, forward strand.
ATTCAGAAGTCTGTAATCATATAATCTTTAGGCTTCGATATCCAGATGTGTCCTGTATTCACACTGTAGTAACTGCAAAACATTGCCAAATTCTGTATGGACTACACCAAAGGTGTTAACCACCTTGAACTTTCAGCAATAGTATGAGCAAAATTTGGAACTCTTCAATAAATAAAAACATGGACGCTGGAAACACAACACTGTTTGTAGCAGCCACAACTTCGTGGAACCTGAAAAAAAAAAGTTTTGTGTTCCTGGAGATACACCTGATGTTGTAGATGTATACTGAAAATGTGCAAGCATCCAAAAAATCTGTCTTCCACTTCTGATAGTAATAGCGTTAAAAGCTAGGACCAGTAGAAACCAATGCTGGTATTGGTTAAGTCAAGCAGCTCCAGCTCACTGCGTTTATAACCACTGCTAAACTCGCAATGATCTGACTGGTATTTTTCCACAGCCCCACGTCCAAGGATTAATGCTGCCGCCTCCCTACCTAGCTCAGCTTCCCAACACGACTGCTATCTCTTCAAGACTATCGCAGTCCATGCATTGATGTGTATAGACCCGAAGTGTTACCCACAGCCACCTGGAACTCTAGTAATCCGCTAAGTGCGGGTGTGGGGATTAGCGTGAGGATCCCACTCACTTCAACGCCTCCTGCCAAAACGCGGATGAGAGTTCTTATTCCGCACTTCAGTCCCTGCAATAGTATGATGTTCCGCTAGTGTTCCAGCGATACCCTTGAAGTCATATTACCCTCCCTGTGATTGGCATGGTGGATGCAGTAATAGTCTAGACTACTATCTCCAGCCGCGCGACTTATATTGCAATGGTAGCGTATGGAGTTCCACTCCTATCGGCTTCTACCGTAATCTCTGGCTGCTGATTCTCATAACACTCGGGTGTCATTAAGGTGTCTTGCTAATCCCCTCTTCCAAGAATAATTAAATCGACACCTAGGAAGGATTATTATTAGCGTATAGTTTTCATGCCATCTGTAATTCTCACACCTTTGTGAACAGCTCGGTGTCTCGATAATAAAATATGCCCAATACAATTTGTGAATATAAAATTTCACCGTAGTTGCCTTTCAACAAACGCCCAAGATGAAGATAGGGCCCACACGGTTAAATCTTCTCCGAACTTACGACACTTTACTGGTCTTGCATACAATTAGTCTCTATCCATTGCTTTTATTGTGCATGCTCTTTATAAGTTTGAGTATTCGCAAAAAAACATTTACCAAACTCCAATTTATTGAGCATCTCCAATGATTTACGGGTTAATATTTGACCCTCCAAACATGTGTCCAGTTCCAGACTTAAATTTGCCCTCTTTCGATATATATATATCGGCCCACATGAAATTATTTAAACTTTTATCTTTGAACCTTGCGATTATTCAATAAAACGGTGGCCTCAAACATGGGTCCCACAATATAATACTAGCAAGATTTAATTTCGGACCAATACAGTATTTTGTGTTTTAATATCCACGGGAGTAATAAAACATTTCACAGACCACGACAACCATTTGCCCAAAATCAACTCCTTTAATTAAATCCGCAGAGAATAATAAGCTCTTCATTACAGTTTCTACAAATATACATATATATATATATTTTCCAAGCCTCGACAATAACAAAGATCGTCAGTTTCAATAAATTGCTACGGCAGGTTACGAGTTTTCTTAGAAATATTTTACACTTTCGCAGAAGTTAAAAATTCTTCTTTTCAAACTCTTTTCTGTTTCATAAAACCTCACAGGTTGGCATTTATCTCTGAAATAAAAACTCCGATAAACCTTTCCACAATTTGTTTCTGAATAAACTCCACAGGCTGGCAGGAAAACCAGCTCTGATACCACTAAAATGTCCCAAACCGGGATTTTTCCCAAATTTCCTCAAATATAACTCATACAGATTTAACAAGTACATTCATGCAGATAAAACATGGATTCAGCAATAAACAACCAGCAATATATATTCCATTAAAAACCTCAGAGATGTCATCGCATTATACAACAGAAATACAATAACACGGGATTTCCACAATCCAAAATCTGAACTATAATATTCAGTAGAATGACAATCAACAGAAAAGAACCTGTGAATACAATGGCAAACTCTGATGTGAATCCGCACCGTAGACGAACTGGGGCTACGTCCAATCCACCTATGAGCCAAAAGGGTTTCCGTCCTGAAGGCTGAATTCGAAAGCTGAAAGCTCCCTGATATCTCCAAGAGATAAAATATCGTATCAAAAACTAAGCATCCCCAAAAATGAGCCTTCAATCCTTCTTTAAAAGAAAATGGCTGTGACTCTTCAGTTTCCCCTCTCTGTCCTTTCATATTCTCACTTAAAGTCACCTTTTAAATAAATATAACCATTGGTTATAAAGTGACATAAATAAAATAAAGTGAGGAATCTTCTGGCATTAAAACGGAAGACCAAACGAACTCAGATGGAGACGTGTGATAGCTTGCTGGAAAGCTCTCGGCGAGATGCTCTGAGTCCACTACTGAAATGCCAAGTACACTGAGTTCTTCCTACTTACTATAAATAGTAAGCACTCTGGAAACCCTGCAGAAACTGATCCGATTGGCCTGAAACTGGAAACAACTAGGCCAAACACCCCTCTGATCCTCTACCAGACCTCGGTTAGCCCACCGGACCATGATGAAAGGCTAACTATAAGGCACAAAATTAATGTGCCCCGAAAGGGGAACATTACAATGATGAACAGCACAATGGAAGAAATGAAATCAGCCTTCTTGCATTTGATCCGTGATAAAGATGCAGCCACTAAGATTGCAGGTGAGGCCTTAGGAAATGATGAATAGCACAATGGAAGAAATGAAATCAGCCTTCTTGCATTTGATCCATGATAAAGATGCAGCCACTAAGATTGCAGATGAGGCCTTATCTATGTCTAGGGTGACAAAGGAAGAGGTTAGTGAGCTCACTATTGAGCTTAATTCCATGAAGCGTTCTTTGGAAAGTGTTCAAAAAACACTTCTTGAAGTAGAACATCGGCTCTATGAGGTCAAATAATTTAGGAAGTAAGAAAACAAAGAGACAGCAAAGGAAATCAAACAAGTAGTTGAACAAGTTGATTGCATTCATGAGGAGCTTTATCTATCACATTGCCCCAAGGAATCGGGGAAGGCAAGTTTGGGCTAGTAGGAGGATTGGATTGAGTTTGGGGAGAAGGATAAAAGTTTACGCCAAGTTTCCAGGGTAGGGACAACATGGAACAGGGGAACGAGTTTTCGGGATGGAAATTTTTTGCCATGTTTGGGGACAGCTATATAAAATATAGGGAAAATTTAAAACATATAGGGAAATTTGCATATATACATTACATTGATATGAAAACATGGATAAAGCATGCCATTTGAACATCATAGAACCTTAATATACAACATTTCAATAGTCAATACTCAATATGCATTTGTAATTCAGAATTCATTGTCAATATGCATGTGATATTAAAAAAATAATTTACAAATTGCCCTAAGGCTACACTGCTGCCATACAGTTCATATTCAATTACGATATAAAAATAAAAATACAAAAAATAGAGCACACTGATGCTCCTATTATACATCTCCCAACACTGCATCAAAATCAAAGTCCTCCAAGTCACCGTTCACTATCATGCTCCACCATATCCAACGGAATCGCAACCAATCCTTATGGTGTCTCCTCTTCATCAACTTGACCCACATTTTCATAATCAACATCCCACCGTAGAGCTGGAGTTTGCCTATATGTAATGATCTCTACTAAATACTAACCAAAAATTTACAGCTGCAATGTTCCTGATTACTGAGATTGATGGTTTGTCTAGTACAAAAAGTCTCGGAAATCTCGTTCTTATTGAATATCACCAACACATAATAACGCATAAAAGCATACTTTGAAAACTCACCAAAGCTGGATTCATTCAATAGGGATTCTTTAACAATGAAGATGTATTACAACTATGATACCATCCCTTATATATATATTTAAAACGCAATCACCAGTTACAGTTCGATTCATATATGCTGACTTTCATTTAAACTCGATTCATTAAACCTCTACAATATACGAAGGAGATTCAATCAGACTATGCACCTGATTAATACGTTGTCCCAGATCGACTACTAGGTGAGTCCACTGAAACACTGGTGTAATCTGCAACCACAGTTCGACAAGGGTGGCTAAACCGTAACTGACTGTGTTATGCCGCTGTCTGGGCAGACTTCTATCTGACTGGGCTAGGCGGCCAGACTTCCTTCACGCGCTAGAAATACACTGTTTCCCGCGCTGTTGTGTGCTTGGGCGGTCAAACGTGGTGTTGGACTAACGGTTAATTGTTGTGTGCATACAGTGTGAAAGCCCGCGTATTCCTCTCACTCTAAACGTTAGTTCCCACTGTATTGGATTCCGCACAAGAGAAGGCCTGCGTGTTGCTAGGGAGTGGCGTTTGGTATGAAGCACACCAATGGCACTGTTTGTTATCACTGATTAGAATGTCGTGGAGATAGCACAACTCCTTCACCTGTAATACTCAGATAATTTTGAAACCTGACTGTAGCTAGTGGGATAATGCACAGTTTCTGATTCTCAAACTGCACTCTTGGTATTATTCTGAAAGCTGATAGTAAAATCAATTTCCTTGTTCCTGAGATTTAGAAATTGAATGTAGAAGCTTAAACTGAATGTCTTTTACTTACTTGATCAGTTCATTTGTGAAATCTGAAGTAATTTCACCTAAGGTAGAATATTGGGGTTACGTCCAAATTCCACAAACTCTCATATTGGGGTTACGTCCAAATTCCACAAACTCTCAAGGGGCTACGTCCTCAAGAAATCAGTCACATTCAAGCAACCAGATATAAAATCTTTAATTTTATAAATTCTTATTGTGCTTTTCCCAAGGAAGATCTCCTTCCTTTATGACGTTAAAATGAGAGCCATTACATCAACTAGACAATGTGGGATAAAAAGGCACTTTCATCTTTTAGTCACTTAAGTCACTTTATAAAATAAAATAACTTGAAGTTATAACAATAAAGTGACTTTATAATATAACTTTATGAAATAAAGTATCCCAACTATAGAGTCTGAACTCAGATATTAAATAAATGCCCAAGTAACCCTGTGACTGGCTGGCATCCTCTGAAAAGCGGCCATTAGATGCAAAAAGGATTTTGTTTGCAACAATCAGACTTGTAGCAGTATAGAGAATGAAATAACATAAAATAACAATATTTTATGTATTATAGATCATTTACAAATCTTATGCTCATTCGAGCATTATAAACTTTTTATTCAACCATCAAACTAAGACAAATACAAGCTCCTTACGAGCAGCCACACTAGAAACAACAAATGGAAGACCAAGAGTCACAACTTATAAATCCACCTTTTACAATGAGACAAATACAACCAATGGAGGACCAAGAGTCACAACTTAGAATTCTACAAAGATGTCCCTCTTGGGATTTGAACCAGGGTCTCCACAATGAGAACTCATTGCTTCAACCAACTAAGCTAAACCTCTTGGACTAAAATAACAATATTCAGGAAAACCCACAACTAAATACACTTCAGATTTACTCAAAAAACTGAAGTTACATATATCATGTAAATAAAAGCTACCCACGTCATTATAGTGTCATTTCAATCACACCTAGAAAATCAAATTGACTTTAATAGTCAATAGCATAAGACCAGCTCCAACGAGGTCACCAAAACGAATGTCGCGGCCAAGATAAGCTTCCTTGGTCCACAAAACTGATATTCAATGCTGAAGAAGCCCTAGGCCAAATTTGCAAAGAAGGAATTTGCATTTTCTGTAGGAAAGGGTTGGTTGAAAGTTGAAACTGAATGACACTTCATCCTAAATTGTGCAGAGTATGAGGATATCCGTACTCCATTTGCAAACATTTTGCAAGTGGACAGTCTGAATGAGATCTTTGAGGAGACAAAATCTGCAAATGGATTATCTCTGTATCTAACTCTGGGCCTCTTGGTCCCTTAGACTGCCTGGCCTAGTGGACGTCATTAAAATTCATTCATTTCTCCTACAGGAATCCATCTAGGATCAAAAAAAAAAATTAAGAAATATGAGGCCCTTCTCAAAGGATCATGAAATTGATTTTATATCTTACAATTGTCTTGGAAAAATAATGATGAAAACAAAAATATTAGTTGCAAGGATCATTCTCTACTACAAAATAACATAAGAAATTTATTATAACAAATAACTAATAAGGTTGAAAAATTCAGAGGAAAAAAAAAGCAGCACCTCATAAATGGATATGTATATATGGAAAGGGCCAAAAACAGAGTTCTAATAGAAAACCTATAATGCGAGACCTACAGATCAATTGCTGTTTACCAAAGAACAGTTCTGCCCAAGCAGTTATAAAGAAGCAAGTCATAGGGATAAGTAGAAGATTAATTATAATTTATAACAGAAACTTAAAGATCAAGTTGAGGAAGCATCCTCACAATGAACTCCAACCGAGCACAAAATTCATAAGAACCATGAAAACATTATTCTGGATTGATAAGATAGTACTCAATGTGAGCATTATACATTGTTTAAAAGTGAGGCATTAGAGCATACCAGTTTGCTAAGAGAAAAAAAAATATCAAGTAGAACAGCACAGAAAGGAATCTTACTTTACTTTGATTGAAAACTAAAATGAAATATGCAGTGATAGCAGCAACCATGTCTGACCAAATATTGGCAAATGACTTTCTGTTCTCCAGCCGCAGATCCTCTCGCAATTCTCTCCTGATAAAACAAGTTAGAAATTCCAACAACATGAGTCAAAAAGAATTTGATTTATTGGCATATGGAAGGCAACTGAAACACTTTCCACAATATCTTATCAATTTAGAATCTCATATATTTCAAATCATAATGGCATTTGGTTGACAACTTTACATAACATTGACATAGTGTGGTAACCGTAAAACTGTAAATGGAATTTATTACCAAGGTTTAAAATGGGAAAATCTTGGCAAACAAAGAGTTAGAAAAGGAAAATGAAACATGAAAACGAGCTAGAAACAAAGATAGGTAAAAATTAAAAAGAATCAGAACCATGATTTACAAACTCCATAATAACTAATGAATTTTTCAGGTCAAAGCCCAGATCTACAAATGACACAGCAGGTCGATTCAGTACAGAAGAATTAATATGTGAGATTACTCACAAAAGTTGTCTTGCTATTATGCTTAAAGTTCAGATAAATCATAACATTTGCACAGTCAAGAAAAAATAATCCAATGAATCTAAGGTGATCATATTCTAGAACGTGCTGATTGTGATTCTGATACAATAGAAACACCACAGTATGGAATGGAAATTAAAAAAATCCATATCAAGAAATACTCCCCAAAAAAATTTCAGGAAAACACATAGAAACAACAACAAAATGAATTCAACAGCAGTTGCTGCATCAGCATACAAGCAGAAACCCTAACACTTTTCCCTATTTTTCATCAATCTAGAAAGAAACATTCTATTTCAGATAAACTATAATATCTGCATACTCAAGACAAGATGATCCAATAAATCTAAGGTTATTGCATTCTGATAGTATGAAAACAAATTACTCTACAGAATGAAGATTAAAAAAGAGTCAAGACCAATCATTATTACACTTTAGGGAGAAGTAACCTGATAGGTATTGTAGAATATTATATATAAAACATCCAATTTTGAGACATTTAATTCTACAGCAGGTTATGGTTGTATACACTACATTGTTCCATGCAGATGCACGTCCCCTGCTGTAAACATGGCTATAATGTTCTCTCCTTTTTTCCTAAAAGTCTTCCACACATCCCTGGGTTATTGAACCCCAATGTCTCATTATAGGGAAGTCTCTACAGTTTTCTTTCTTTTTTAGAATGTCCCACAATGATGTCAGTCAGGTGCAAAAAGAAGCTAAACAACAGACTTTCAATCACATAATTTAGAAACGTAAGAAAATGATTTTCTCAGTTTTGATTATTATTGTCATATGAGAGACTAGTTATGATAAATTCTATAGTAATCATGCATTATATTATTATATTTATAATTAATAATTATCTATTATAAGAATCAGATATACATTTGCAATTCTCAATTTTAATATTAAACTTTATATGGTCATTATTAAATGTTCAATGTCATGGATGTTTTCTTACAGCTCTTTTGAATGTTAAAATATGTTAAATCATTCAAGTGAAAAGATCCAATATGCATAATCATGCAAATGAAAAGATCCAAATTGTCATATTGAATCTCTTTCCTAGGATGATTAAACGGAATTTGAGTTTTAACAAACGAAATAACTGTACTAAAACATCCATGGCATTGAACATTTAATAATGAATTGAAAATTGGATGTTTTATTACAGCACTCTAGAACAATAAAGTCCAATCGTGCAAGTGAAAAGATCCAATATCTCTAATATCTATTTAGAGACATGTCACTACCTTTCTTTGTACTTATACTAACAACTGGAATATGTTAGCAGTAATTTGTCACTTTCAAGAAACCACAAATAAAACAGCACATTTGGCAAAAACGTTTTTCAAATTTTAAGGAAACCTCCTTAAGACCTAACTAAGCCTAAACTAAGACTTTAAACAAAACTTACAAGTATGCACACTGTACAACATTTTACTGGAAAGTTTTAAATGTAAATGCTGACTGACTATGTTTTTACCATGGCTCCAAGCATCAAACTCTCAATTGTCAAGCTCTCATATAAACAAAGATCATTAATTTCTTGGAATAGTTTATTTGCAGAAATACCAAACCAAGAATGGACAAAATTTTGCACATTGACAAGGAGAGATCATAATTAACAAGATGACATGAGATCAAGAGTTGAATGATGCCAAAAACAAATAATATAGGGATTACCAACATTGAATTGTGTCTGTGTACCAACAAACTACATGTATTTTAGCTCTAGGGAAGAAAGAATCCATATTTCAATTCCATTGATGCATTCAAAAGAAAAAGATCATCATATCCATAAACCCAAGCAGCTGGTATTACATTATCAGCATTGACCAAGCAAAAAACCCACAGGTTCACACAAAAAAAATCAAGGACAGTTAATATAGAGACTAGGCATATTCCTTATTTTGAAGATTTGAAACTTACCATGCACAAATATGTTTTGCATTCAATTTGAATTTTCAATTTTTTTATGCTTTGGATATTATTGGGTTGGATATTCTTCTTGGAAATCCTTAATTAGAAATGTATACGACAATAAATAAATAAAAATTGAACCTTTGATATATGAAGAAAAAATAACATTCCAGGTTAATACACATAATGAGACCAAAACAAATTCATGACCATAATGAAGAATGTACAGAAAAATTTAGAAGATGACCAAGAGATGTTAGCTAAAAGTTTGTAAGTCACTATGACCACAACTTGCAAAACTATGACTTTAGGCAACGTCTCACGAGATTTCTTTCTCCTCTCAGCAATAGGGGAAGCTCCCTTCTTACCGTTGTTGATGTTTGTAGCTTTGATGAGATAAAATAGATATCATATTAATATTATGAGAATGAATTAAATTATGCATACCAATATATATAATAATGATTGATATCATTATTATGTATATTTATATATATATATATATATATTCATAATTAAAGAGAACTGAAATTAATCTCTTCTCATATTATTAATACATAAAATTGTATTGATTTATATTCAAAGATCGAATGACATCAAATACAAAATATAAATCAAATGATCGAAATGTTTCTAGATCGAATATATTAATCGATCTATATGTTCTTCGATTCAAAAGGAAATCGATATTGATTATCATATCACCGATTAGAATCGTATATTATCCTTATTGATTTGGCATCGATATAAACACCGATTAATGTCGGTTTGATTAAACATAGGTTATTCACCGATTTGTATTGGTTTGATTAATCTCTATACTCACACCGATTAGTATCGGTTATGAATCGATGCGTGTTTGTTTACTATGTCTAAGAGATATTGTGGGGAGACATGCTGACAGAAAGACGTGTCGTGTGGAGACGTGTCTATCTATCAGCATGGCTCCCCACATATATACCATTCTCATGAATCGAATGAAGATAAGCATAAACACCAAGCAATGCAAGTCTAATACATTCGATTTGCAATCTGCAAGAATTAAAATCAGTTAGCATACACATAGATCAAAAGTAATAAAAGAAAATTAAAAGTGCATCTATTATTCATCTATTAACAATCTAATCAAGATTTCAACATGGTATCAAAGCCAGTCTGAGGAAGATCCGATTAGATTGATGACAGTAAATTGATTAAAATTATAAATTGGTTATTAGAATAATCACATTCCTTTCTACGTAATGGCAAGCAGGATCAGATTCGAAGATCGTCTTGAAGGAGCCTCCAACTTCGTCTCATGGAAGTTCAGAATTATGCTCAACTTAAGGGAAAGTGAATTAGAATCACTCGTGAAAGAGAATATACCAGAACCAAGTGATGATGCTGAGAAAATTCAATGGAACAAAAAAAATGGAAAAGCTATGAAAATAATAGTGGATGCAGTTAGAGATCACATAGTTCCAATTATTCAAAAATATGATACTGCATATCACATGTTCAAAGCTATAGTGAATATGTATGAGATCAATAATACTAGCAGAGCGCTCACATTGAAAAATCAACTTCATCATGTGAAAATGAATAAAGGAGAGACAATCACGTCATACTTTATGAGGATCTCAGAACTAAGGGATCAGCTATCCACCATTGGTCAGCAAATAGACTAAAGAGATAGCAATGATGGCCCTCAATAGTCTCCCAAAATCATGGGAATCATTTATTCAGGGAATAAGTGCACATACAAAGTTTCCAAAATTTGATCGTTTAAAAATGGATTGCATTCAAGAAGAATCCAGATTGATCGCCAGGGGGATTAACCAAGACACTAACAATGAAGGCATTCATGTGTTAAACTCCAAATCTCACAAGAAAGGGAAGAAGAGGAACTTTAAAAGGAAGAATGACAAGGGCACAAATGGAAAAGGTTTTTCAAAAAGGAGGAGAGACATGTCACAAGTGCAATGCTTCAGATGTGACAAATATGGACATTATGTCATTAAGTGTCCGGATAGGACTAAACAACAGGCCTCAATAGCTGAAGTTGGAAAAGCTAGCATAGAGAATGACTCCGAGAAGTTCATTTTCTATTCAGCCATGTCAAGCCAGGTTTCTACCAGTCTGTGATTGATAGTGGAGAATCCCACCATATTACAGGATTCAGAGAGCACCTAGACACTCTTGTGGAGAATTCAGATGAGGAAGTAACTATTGGGGACGACTGAAACTACCCTGTCAGAGGGATCGGAACCTGTACCATAAACTTGAAGACAGGTATATCACTCCAACTCACAGGAGTACTATTTGTACCTGGGATAAAAAGGAACCTTGTATCCATTTCTACACTTGAAGACAAAGGGTATAGGATAAATTTTATGGAAAGCAAAGTCTTAGCATGGCCTAAGAACTCTACAATCAAGAAGGCTCACAACATAGGAGTTAGGCATGGATGTCTCTACAAACTATGCACTACTCCGACACAAACCCTAATTCATGAAAGCTCAAATTCAAATGACATGGCACAGAAGATTAGGCCATCTCCATTTTCGTGCTCTACCCTCCATAGAAAAAATGGTGATTGGATTACCCAAGTCAAATCAAAATCATGAAGGAACTTGCAAGGGTTGTGCCCTAGGAAAGAACACAAAAGGGACTTTTCAAAATAGTAACAGCAAATCTAAAGATGTATTAGAATCAATTCATTCTGATTTATGTGGACCCATGTCTGTACCCTCTAAAGGGGGATTCTTGTACTATGTAATATTTGTAGATAACTTCTCTAGGAAAACTTGGATCTATTTTCTTAAAAGTAAAGAGTTTGAAGAAATCCATGCAAAGTTCAAGGAATTCAAAGTTCTTGTAGAAAACATGTCAGGGAAGAAAATTAAAACAGTAAGAACAAATAATGGGGGTGAATATACATCAGATATCTTTAAGGAGTTTTTTGTAAATACTGGGATTAAGAGGGAGTTCACTGTACCTTATAATCCTCAACAAAATGGGGTCGCTGAAAGAAAGAATAGGACTATAATAGAAGCTGCAAAAGCCATGATGTATGATCAAAATATAGAAACTTCATTTTGGGCTGAAGCCTAGATGAAGCCTCTAGGACAGTTGTCTACATTCAAAATAGATGTCCTCATTCATTTTTAGACAACAAGACTCCTGAAGAAGCTTTCGCTGGCATCTAACCTGACATAAGCCATCTAAGAATTTTTGGTTGTCCTGCGTATATCCATATACCTAAAGAAAAGAGGACTAAGTTAGAACCCTCTGGCAGGAAAGGAATATTTGTAGGCTATAGTGAAACATCTAAAGCCTATAGAATATACATACTTGGACAGACTTATTGAACTTAGCAGAGATGTGACCTTTGAGGAAGACCTTGCCTCTAGGAGATACAAGAGCTCTCATGAGATGGAAAATCAAGATCCCCCTAACAACGCGGAAGAGGGTCATACTCCTGAGGTTCAGAGGGAGACTCTTGGAGAGGTTGAAAATGAAATTCAAATTACTCCATCAGAAGAACCTAACAAAACAAATTGAAAGAGACCATTTTGGGCTAGAAAAATGATTCAGGAAGCTCAGAACTATGCAGCTCGTAAGGGAACCTTTAGGGAGAGCAAAAGACCTCACAGACTTTCCAGCTATGTTGCCTTGATGAGTGAAATCATAAATGCAGAACCTTCATGTATTGAAGAGGCTCTAAAACATCAAGTATGGAAAGATGCTATGTCAGAAGAGTACCAATCCATTGTAAAAAATGATGTCTGGGACATTGTACCAAGGCCCAAAGGAAAATTTGTGGTGTCCTCAAAGTGGCTCTTCAAAATCAAACATGTTGCAGATGGGAGTATTGAAAAACACAAAGCACGATTTGTTGTCAGAGGTTTCTCACAAAAGAAAGGTATTGATTATGAAGAGGCTTTTGCCCCTATTGCTCGATATACATCAGTCAGAGTTGTAATTGCCATTGCAGCATCAAAAGGATGGAAGATCCATCAAATGGATGTGAAGACAGCCTTCCTGAATGGCACTATTGAAGAAGAAGTATATCTTGAGCAACTTGAATGATTTGTTATACACAATACTGAATCACATGTATGCAAATTAAAGAAAGCATTTTATGGACTCAAACAAGCCCCTAGACCTTCGTATGAAAGGATTAATCACTACCTCTTGGGGTTAGGGTTTACCAAGAATGATGCAGATCCAAATCTTTATTTTAATGTAATAAATGATGATATGGTGATTCTTATTTTATATATTGATGATTTACTAATCACAGGAGAAGATCACCTAATCACCCAGTGTAAAAAGGATTTAGCTTCAGAATTTGATATGAAGGATTTGGGTATCCTATATTACTTTCATGGGTTAGAAGTTTGGCAACATACAGATGGCATCACTCTAAATCAAGGGAAGTAAACAGTTGATATTCTGAAGAGGTTTGGAATGTTGGAATGTAGACCTATGTCCACACCCATGGAAACAAATCTGCATAAATTGAAGGAAGCAGCAACAGACTTAGAATTTGCAGATCCTACTCTCTACAGACAGATAATTGGATCCTTAATGTACTTGGTCAACACTAGACCTAATATTTGTTATGTTGTTAATGCTCTTAGTTCATGTGTGAACCAAAGGAGATACACCTTGTTGCAGAAAAACACATTCTATGATACCTTCAAGGCACTATTGGGTATGGTCTTAAATATAAACGTGTAGACCTAGATCTACACGGTTACACTGATTCAAATTGGGTTGGAAGTGTGGTTGACAGAAAGACCACATCAGGATGTTGTTTTAGTTTGGGTACAACAATGATTTCATGGATCAGTAGAAAACAATCATCAGTTGCACAGAGCTCCACAGAAGCAGAGTACATTTCTGCCTCCAAGGGAGCACGAGAAGCTGTGTGGCTACGAAAGCTGTTGGTAGGACTGTTTGGACAGCCCTTGGAACCTATTGTCATCCATTGTGACAATCAAAGTTATATCAAGCTCTCAATGAATCCAGTGTTTCATGACAGATCAAAACACATCAAGATTCCTTATCACTATGTTAGAGATACGGTAGAAAGGAATGTGATTCAGTTAGAGTATATAAGTACAAGTGATCAAACTGATGACATTCTCACCAAGTCACTCTCCAAGTCAAAAGTTGAACACTGTCGAGATAAACTTGGTAAGGTTGATAATGTAAATTCAATTTGAGATTGAGTCTAAATTATTTTGTACTAATATATATATATATATATATAAAAGATGTTTAATGTGTAAACTCTTTTCAATTGTCATGTGTGTGACTCCATAACTTTATGGGCCATCCTGTGAACATTGAAGAAAGGTGAGGACTTTTCGACAATGAACACTTGTATTTGATTGATATTGAAAATTGACGAATTTGTAATATTCAATCTCTCTATCATGATGGATATCATGTGACTTGATATCCATGGACATGTCATGATGGTTAGGATCTCTTAGATATTATGGTAGATATCATAAGGCTGATATCATTAAATAAACCATAAATGACTAGAGATCTTCATGGTGGATATTATGTGACGTAATATACGTGGATATACCATGACCTAAAATCCCTATTGTAGGCATCATGAGACGTGATGCCAGTGCACATACCATGGATATTTTTTGAGATATGGTGAATATCATGTGACTTGATATTCTTGTTCATACCATACCTCCTGATATCACCGTGAAGTGATATATCTTCTCCTTCACAATTAATGGATCCATTGTGAGTAACATTTTGATAGATTTTTATCTTCCCTAGCTAAGAGGGAGTGTTGATGTTTGTAGCTTTGATCAGATAAAATAGATATCATATTAATATTATGAGAATGGATTAAATTATGCATGCGCATATACATACCAATATATATAATAATGATTGATATCATTATTATGTATATTGAATTATATATATCTATATATATAGATATATATATTCATAATTAAAGAGAATTGAAATTAATCTCTTTTCATATTATTAATAGATCAAATTATATTGATTTATAATCAAAGATCAAATGACATCAAATTAAAAATATACATCTGATGATCGAAATCTTTCTAGATCGAATATATTAATCAATCTATATGTTCTTCGATTCAAAAGGAAATCGATATTGATTATCATATCACCGATTAGAATCAGTATATTATCCTTATTGATTTGGCATCGATATAAACACCGATTAATATCGGTTTGATTAAACATAGTTTATACACCGATTTGTATTGGTTTGATTAAACATAGGTTATTCACTGATTTGTATCAGTTTGATTAATCTCTGTACTCACACCGATAAGTATCGGTTATGAATCGGTACGTGTTTGTTTACTATGTCTAAGAGATTGTGGGGAGACATGCCAATAGAAAGACATGTCTCCACATGTGGAGACGTGTCTATCTATCAGCATGGCTCCCCACATATAAATACCATTCTCATGAATCAAATGAAGATAAGCATATACACCAAGCAATGCAACTCTAATACATTCGATCTGCAATCTGTAAGAGTTAAAATCAGTTAGCATGTCATGTCCCCTTTCTAGAGTGGACATCAGAGTCGGAGGAGTTGGCCTATCATTGGAGTCTTGTAGGCTAGCGGAGATGGATAGGGACTCATTCAGTGCATTCAGTGACTGGATTTGGGCTTTACAAGCAGTTTGGAGCCAGTTTGGGACAGTTCCTAGATTTTAGGGGATATCCCTACTTTTTAGGAGGATGTGGCAGTTTCCAGAGGTGAGGTCCCACTGGACCATTCCATGGTTTCAGTTTCAGGATGACAGGGTGTGTTCCCTAGTTTCTAGGAGCATCCCTAGATTTTAGGGATGGGACTGCCAGTTGACCCATCTCATTTGGCATCAGTCTGTACAGGTGACATGGTGGTAAA
>MU226429.1:2158534-2170072 GCA_018584345.1 Thuja plicata
TCACATACTGCTGCCTAAAACACACGTTTTGCAAGTTGTAGTCTTAGTGACTTGCAAAATATTTAGCCAACAGTATACAGTCTTTCTTTGGACAGGTAAACTTTTTGAGACGTTTTGTTACAAATTTTGCTGAAAAAAGCAGACCTATTTCCAAAATGTTGAAGAAAGATGCAAAGATGGAATGGAATGGAATGGAGAAGCCACTCAGGCTTTCCAAGACATCAAGCAGGCTATTAAGGATGCCCTTGTTTTAAGAACTCCTGATTACTCAAATCCTATGAACATATTTTCTTTTGCATCATGCCACACCATTGTTGTTGTTTTACTACAGAAGAATGAAGAAGGATTTGAATAGTCTATTGCTTTTTTCAACAAATCACTGCAGGTTGTAGAACTTAAGTATGATATTAATGAGAAACAAGCCTATGCACTGGTAAAGGCTGTGAAAGCTTTTAGATGTTATCTGATAGGTGCTATAGTAATTGCTTATGTTCCTTCAGCAGCAGTAAAGGACATCTTCACACAACAAGAGGTGTCCGGGAAAAGATACAGATGGATTAACAGAATCCAAGAGTTCAACATTGAGATACAAATCACAAAATTGGTAAGAGGGCTAGGATTGGCTAAATTGATGGCTAATACAAATTTAGATGCAAATCACATAAATACATTGGAAGAAGAGCAGAGGCCTTTCATATGCAATCTTGACCATTGTGATTGGTACAAAAACATTATTTATTATTTACAAAGAATGAATTGTCCACCAGGATTGGATGAAAACAAGAAGAGATCTCTAAAGTTACAAGCCATTTGTTTTGCCTTCATCAGGGATGAGTTATGGTTGAGAAGTACTGAAGGGATTCTATTGAAATGTGTTGATAAGGAACAAGCAAACAAAATTTTGCAAGCAATGCATAATGGAGTATGTGGTGGTCACTACATGGCAAAGACCAGTGGCACACAATGGATATCTTCCGGGTGTACAGTTCGTCAGCGCATGATGATTGGTATGATAGCTTATTTTGCACTGAGAAAGGGGGCGAATCTAGTCTTCCTATAGAGTTTCTTCCATGTGATGTTCCCACTTCAGTATTGGTATTGAGTTCAATGCCGCAGACTCTTAAAATCCTACGAATGAGGTTGTCTTTACAGGAGTTAGTTGGTGACGGCAGGGACATTACACAGATTTATTTGTGGCATTCTAGTGGAGGTGTGGCTCCCTTTCAAGTGGAGTCTAGTGAGCTGTTAGATGTGAGATTGCTTGGGGACAAACAATTTTAGGGAGGGCGGATTGTAATGTCCCCATTTAAGCTCACCTCGAGTTGTAGTGAGGATTAGCCTATCAGTGACCTTTGTAGGCTAATTAGTTGGTTAGAAGGTCTTAGTTGGTCGAGCCAAAGGCTATTTTCCCACTCCAATGGTCAAGGATGTTCAGGATTGCTCTTTGTTTGAGCTAGATTGGCACACTTACCATTTATAGTAAGTTACTATTTCGGGAAAGTCAGGGTTACTATTTTGAGCAAGGCACCTGAACAGTTGGTAATGGCATGTAGTTGTGGGGACATCGGCAAAGGTTTTAGTTTGGGACTTACTATTTATAATAAGTCAATTTGTGGTCAGTTTTATTTTCGGCAGGGCAGCTTAGCGTCTGGGTCAGGCAGTGAGCATTGTTTTGCAATTTTCATTTTATGTTTCATGCTTGTAATTATTTATTCCAACAAATCAAAAAAAAAATGCAATTATCTGAAAAACACAAAAGAAATTGCAAAAACACAACTTTCAAAAAAGCATACAAAGTTCAGTGTCGTCAAGGTTGTTTGAACCAGCAATATAACCAAGGTAACTATCTTTAGTGAGCCTCAAATTGATTTATTTCATGTGCATCATGCTTGCAAAAACTTATTAACTATATAGGGGCTTCATGTAGCTAATCTTTCTTGAACTAGTGACAGTATTTGGAGTCAAGAATTCAATTGGATTTGGTTGTAGGTATTTTTGGTTGTCCATTTTCTTTGATTCAAATACATGTTAATCTCTATCCCAAGGAACGCCCTCAATCTATGCTGACCTCAAAGTGTACCAGAGACCACCAACTCTCGTAGAGTTGGCCTTTGACCCTCCATGTTTTGTTGATGAGTTGATTTCACTTGCATGACAACAACCCTAGCCTTGTGAATGAGATTTTGTTCTAGGAAATGGAATGAAGGTTTTGTGTCACAATATGTTTAACATTTCTAGATTCTTCCAAGCATTTAGAAATGTTGTCTTTTACATGTACATTCATGGTTTACACTTTACATGCATTCAAATTAATATATGCTAGCTAAGGTTCCATTGCAATGAAATTAGTTCTTTTATTTTCTCAAAGCTAGGGTTATGCATTTTTTAAATGCTACGGTTTGTGGGAATATAATTTTTTTCAATGCCAATTTTCACACTTTATTCAATGGCATTGAGATATTGAAGCAAAAATAGAAGCATTGCAATAGAACATCATTTCGCTGCATGGCCTACAAAAACCAACCTCTAAATTGGTCATTTCCAACTATTGTGGATTGAAAGTGAGTGGAGACATCAATTGTCTCACCCAATGTCCCAGTCTTCATGCAACCCAACTACCACCTTTGCTCAAAAAAGCTGGGGGTTCAAATAGTTATGAGGTGATTGACTCAAATAACATTGATCCATATAGTGACCGTGCTGTCCAAAATTAGGGCCTTGTATTTACAAATGACAAGATTGTTAATTTTAAGAGGCACACAAAGGAGGGTATAAGTAAATGCAAGAAGCATTGGATTGGACGACATCATAAAGAGGATTACGGTGATCCTAAGGAGTCATCATTACCTTCTAGCTCAAGGGTGGAGCTGCAACTGACTGCAAGGAATAGAACCCCAACCATCACTAGGATGTCCGATGTATACAACAAAGCAAAAATTATAAATTGTTGTGACTTGCATAGAATTGTAAGTTTTTATAATGATTTTCAATCATCATGGTATTCATGCCATATCCCCAGATTTTGTATTCGCATGTTGGTGCAATTATGCGCTTATTTTTTACTCAAATCTATCATCTAACCAAAAACTACCAAATTCTTGCCAAGTCATCAAGTCTGATTCAAAATTGTGTCTGCCAAATTTTGCCTAGTTATGAGTTTTATAGCTACATCTATTTTATGAACATCCAAAGCAAAATGGCTAGCTTCCAAAAGTAAACACAAAACATGAGTTTTTGAGAGGCATAATTATAAACAACAAAATCCATAGTCCCACACGAACCAAACAAAAGGGAATTTTTGCAAATAAAGGGAATTCCAGCAAAACCATGGGCTCAAAGGGGATACTTCCCACGGAACAGCCTACCAAATTAAATTTCCCATACCACTAACAAAATGAATTTACCTAATCTAAAAGCAGTACATCAGTAAGAAGAGGAAGAGAGACATGTCCTTTTCCATATTGCCCTCCATTTCCTTAGACATTATTTATAATTTTTCAAGGTTCAGCCATTCTGAAGGCATGCCTTCCAACAGGCAGTAGCGTGGATAATTCAAGAGATGTAGCCAAAAAGTATTGTGCAGAAAACTGAAAGAGAAATAGAAATGTGAAGTCAGGAAGCGCTCAAAACCCTAGCAAACTAATCAACCAGATTTTATCTCCTTATTTTGAACTTGTTTCCTGATATAATGATGATCTTCTATTCATTCATGAATGGAACCTGTTTACTTTCTTGATTGTCAAATTGTATGCACCTGACAGTTTCATTATAAGATAGAAATGCCTTACACAGAATAAAGGGATGAATAAAACTGTAATAATTGGTGAATAAGCATAAACTAATTCTGTAAACATGAAATTGGATACTTTTATGTGCACAGGAGGAAATAAGGTTGTCCTCTTACGCTTTGTGCCGCATATGCTCCCAAAGTTCTTCCTCTGATGGGAGAGGAGCCATATGGATCTCTGCTTCAAAATGCAACCTTAACTTTTCCTGTTTCAAAACGTCTACCATGTGCATCTTTTGATCTTTTCTAACATCGAGTAACTGCGCTGCAAATGGCACAAGCTCCACATACCTGTTGAAGGAATATATTCTCTTGAAATCAAAATTATCTTATTGTCATTGTACAGAACAATGACCATGGATCATTATCATATAACAAAGGTAACCTCGGAACACCATCTTATTACTGAAGGAAGAAGGAAATGTTGCTAATGTTAGACAGAAAATCTGAAGTACTATATGCTAGTCAACCAAAATTATACAGCTACCACCTAAACCAGATACCAAATCAGTAAGTGAACAATTAACCTCTATTGCTTCTTGTCTAAATAATCCAAATGTTAAAGATTTCGTTACGTTTTTGCTGGACAAGTGAAGGATCAAATTTTTCAAAATCCTAAAACTCACCAGTAAATATCAAATTGTATGTCAATAGAAAATAGAATTAGCAAAAATTTGTGTGAACATGTGCTACACGTTTCAATATGATAAATATATTTAAAAGGCCATTTGAAATAGCAACTTCTGCATGATTTTGATTTTAAACCTATTTGCACAACTCAAGCATTACTGCTTATAAAACTCTCTAGATATCAAAAATAACTAGAATTATAGTTTGACCTGTTTAGAAATGGTACCATGACATAGTCATGAAAAATAAAACTAACTGCCCATGGAACAATCACCAGCAATGCAACAAACTTGACCTGCAAGTTGAAAAAAGAGTAATGTTAAAAGTAAAACTAATAATAGCATTAACTTAGATTATAAGGACTATTAATAAAATTGTACATGGAACATCAGCTTCGCCATAATAACAAGATCAATGACCCTAGAAGCAAAGCAAGTTATCTGAAAGTTTTTATTTGAAATTTTTGACATGGCACAACTGTGGCATTCAAGGAATATTAACAGGCAGCCCAACTAATTTGCAGTAGATTTTTTGGCAATAACTTTCATATTTTTAAGCAATAATAGAGATCTGGAACCACCTATGTACTTCTGTAATAACCCTATCAATTATTAAAGGCCAAAGGCCACTAAATCATTGAACAAGACATTGAAGTTTAAATTAAAGATTTAAACTCATTAATTTTGTCTCCCATGACAACCCCTACTTGATGAATATTAGCAACAATGCGTAGATTTCCCAAGACAGTAAGTAGAAGACTTATAAGGCAAGGATAATTAAGTGTAGAGATACCCTAACGAAGATATGATTGAAGATTGTGAATATGCAGCAATTAAGAATCTTAGGCAGCAATCTTAGTCACTGATGCAATAAGCACAGATATTTTAAATAATACATGGAGGGACCAAGCATTAATATTATTATAAATGAGCTTATGACAACTTTATAACATATCTCACAGCCAATGATCATCTCAGAAGCCACAAGTTTAAAAGAAATGATTATGATGATAAGAGTCTTACCAAAGATTAGCAAGTGATCAGCGTGAAAAAGGCAGCAATGATGATAAAGTAGAAATCATGTCTTTGTTAAGAAAAGATTCCCATTGAAAAATACAAGCGATTAATACATCAAGTTAAGACAGTGACTATATTAAGTCATTTTTAGAACAAGCAATAACTAAGAAGCAAACAGAAATCCATATTAAGTAATAAACTAAGGTATTTGCTCGAAACAGTAAGGCGTGATTCAAATGATTGGTTAAAAAGTCAAAACAAATACTAAAACCAATATTAAGGAGACAACATGATTACGTTGCTACACATTTAGAGATGGTGCGGTCTCTAATAAAGAAGCAAAGATTGGTTATTAGCAAATGAAAGGACGCATCTCCTTGGATACTCCCTCCATAAAGTCACCTCTTTCCAAATATATGAGATGGTATAAAGGGAGATGAAGAAGTGTGGTTGAGGAGGATATGGAAGATTTTTACTCTAATATTAAGATCAACTAGGCGCTCAGATTGCGTCACAGACTCATAAAGTCAGGGATGCATGATTTAAAAGAAATTGTCAACCAGAAACAGCATCACAATATTATTGCAAAAGCAAGAAGTATAAAATCAGAGACAGCGATATACAAAGACCATCACATGAAAAAGATAGATAAGGATCAGATACAGTGACAACCGTATCAATTGAAGACTCATTGCAGATCGCTATAATAGCATATATTTGTAATTTGATTCATATAGAATCACAAATATATCAGAGCTTCTCTACCGGCTATCGTTTCAGTAATTTGTCATTCCAAGAATATTATTCATTTGAGAATATAGCAGGTATAGCTGTATATATTCATTTGCATCCATCATTTGAAGCATTCTTGATTTAAGACACTACCATCTCTTCTTGTCAAACAGCTACCATACCAGATTTCTAAGGAGTAATAAATCATTTGATATTATCATCAATCCTATTGGTTTGTTGACCAAACCCTTGGTATAATCATTTTGTGTTATAGAAGACTTGTTCATCAAGTATTTAAATCAGATTGAGAATAAAATTTGAATTAATACAAACGATAGTGACAAATTAGAGAATTAGATAGAAAGAAGTCTTGCAATTCATGAAATTAGACCAAACCCTAAGAAATCAAATAAGGGGACATCACAACTAGTATCAGAGCAAGTGAACCTGCCAGCCTTTGAGTAAATGTCAAAAAACCTGATTAATCATGGCAATAGACGACATCAAGTGTAATGTCCCCTTCTCTGTAGTAGGCCATTATGGCGCCTGATTAGTCTATCTCCCCATATGGATAGGCTAAGGGCTTCTTTCAGAGGACGCCAGCCAGTCACAGGCTTCAGTGGGCGAATATTTATTATTTGGGCTCCTTTTCTAAAGTTAAGTCACTTTATTTTAAAAAGTGATATTATAAAGTCACTTTATGACTTTAAGTTACTTTATTTTAAAAAGGTAACTTAAGTGACTTAAGTGAGCACTTTTATCCCACATTGCTTAAGTTTGAGTGTTTTCCCTCACTTCAAGGTTATAAAAGAAAAAGGCACTCTTGGGAAAAATACTATTAAATATTATAATCAAGAAATTAAATCTTTGGTTGCTTTCGTGACTGGTTTTTCTTAAGGACGTAGCCCCTTGAGAAAGTTGAGAAGTTGGACGTAGCCCCAACATCTATCATCGGTGGGATCATTCAGATTTCACATTGTCCTCAATGAGTAAGTAAACAAACAAGTTTAATACCTTCAGCATTCTGCGTATCAATTTCAGTAAACAAGAGGATTGATTCCTTTCCAAGAGTTAAAGATCAGTTCAAAATACAGTCTTGTACATTGCGAGTTGGTCACATTGAATATCGAGTGTTGTATAAATTGTAGATTGATGTGAAGGAGTCAAAACGATTGCCCAGCACTGCTTAACGTTTCACCCCTTCGAATCTCCTTACTCAGCTACATGCTGGAAGGTACAGGTTAGAAGTTATCGGTGTTGTTATACACCAGTAGTTAATACCATTGCTCTCGACTACTGCCAGGAAAGATAAACGTCGTGGCTGTTTGTATTCTATGCCTGGGCGCCAAGTAAGTTTCATGTGAAGGAAAGACATTCTCCACGAGCCGAGCTAGGAGATATCAGGTGTTGCATGACCCGACCTAGAATAACACAGGTGGTTTTACAACCGAGTTGATTATACATCCCCACCATTAGGGCCGAGTTGTGTTGCACAAACGTAGTGGGAGGAACCGTTCATACATAAGTCTGAACGCGGTGGACTGGACTTTGGTTGTGCTAAGAGCCCGCGTCAACTCTCGTGGCACTACGACTGCTGTGCGGAAGACTCACGCGGGGAGGTTGCAAGACGTGCCTAGCCGGAAATGTCCACACAGTGTCGTGGCTTGGGATCATAACACTTAGTGTCTGCAGCAGTCCGAGACCAGTAGAACGACGCTCACAAATTCACCAACGCCATCATCTATTGCTCCAGTTCATTTCAGGCGGTTGAGTACCAGGTGCACGTTTTTATTGGAAACTTATTGTGATTATTATATTGAGTGAGCATTGTCTGGAAATGTAATTAAATCTATAACTGTATTGTATGATCCTTCAATGAGTAATATTTAGTATTATATCCTTGATGTTAATGTGTTTACTCCCTTCACCGAGAAATTTGACGAGAAATTTGAATGAGGTCACACATTTATCTGCACATCTAGAAGAGATATCGATTGTTAGACATCAGTTTATTTGCAGTCACATTCAACATAGTATCAGTTGGCAACAGCACAGACAAACTAGTTAATTTGATTCTGGAACTATTCATTGCTAGTAATCCATGTGGTAAAAATTCTAGGGATATCAAATAGAAATCCGTGGAAATCCTAGTTAGGATCATTACAGTGGTATCAGAGCCTTTGTTCTTGCCATCCTAGTGGGTTCATTTTCAGATTTTCGGTTGGTTCAGCAGTAGCAATGTTCAGCAGGTATGCATAGCAGGCACAGATCATACGGCTTTAGACATAACAGAGCTGAACAGGAATAGATAGACTCTTCCATACAGGTTGATATAGAAAACAGTCATACAGAGGACGAGGAGATTGTTTTTGAACAGGATACATGAGGTACAGCTATGGCTTAGGAGATAGAGAGAGAGGCCAAGGAAACATTGAGGGTCATTCGAGACGGACAGGATCACATTGCCGATGTATTACAGTAGCTTACAGGGGTTATCCAGCAATTGACAGTGGCACCCAGGAGGCCCCAAAGCCATCACAGTGGTGGAGGCAGTGTAGCAAGATCGCCTAGGGAAACTAGAGGCCCCACTCGTACTTCAGATAGACCCCTTATGCCTACCTTCGCAGAGAATGATGCAGGGGAAGAAGTGGCACGACCTGAGGCAGCAGGCATCCTTCTAGAGAATGTGATGACCATGCATGATTAATGGGACATGCTTCCAGGTCATGTAAAAGTTGATTTGTCCTTTACTCAATATATGGCTCAGAAGAGAGAATTTGGCAGGGCTCAGCAAGATAGGAAACCCAAGGGTCCGAACAGGGAAATAAGGCATGCAATGAATAAATTGACTCTCCCTACTTTTGATGGCAGCGGTAGGACATCTACGAAAGCTTGGATTCACAAGCTAGACACGTTCTTGACCCTCAAAGCCATGTCTGAGACTAAGGTAATTAAATTTTCCACAATGCATCTAGAGGGAGCCGCATATGACTGGTGGCATCATGGCCTTGTCACCCAAGATCATGGACTGATTACTTCCTATGAGACTTTCAGCACGAGATTGATCACTCGTTTTGATAGGAAGGACATAGAGGTCTATTACAGGGAATTAGCCCAGTTGAAACAAAGTGGATCATTACTGTTCAGGCTTAGAATTGTCACCCCAACTCAGGCATTAGGCCTACACGACAATTCCATCCTCACAATGGAAACCTCCTCTAGTTGTGGGTAAATTATGAATGAAGAGGAATCTCCGGATTCTAGGCCGGTTCCTATAAAATATGGAATATCACCTCCTGCTTCGTAACTTAATGGGAAAAGGGAAGAAGGATTTAAAACTGAATGGGAAAACGGGGTGATACACCAATGAATACTTTAGACTTTGAAAAAACGTGAAACTTCAATCCTAACTTACAAATGAAGATCTTAACACCCTGAATTTCTGCTCAACATATAGGTTAATAGATGCATGCTATCAGGGTTTTACCACAAACAGCTTGGATAATAACAAACATACATTTCTCATACAAGGCCTTGGAGCAATTGATTATCTTGAGAAGGAACAGAAATTTACTCACTTCCTTTAGATAATAAATGATTTGACACTTGTTAGAAAAGATGAAAACAGGATCCAATATCGAAACAAATTCACAAATATGAGTTAAAATATCTAGTTCATTCCTTCAAAAATCTGACAAAATGATTACAAAAATGGCCTTCCAAGCACTTAGGAACGATATGTTCACTATACGCCCTCTCTCAAAAATTTGCAACCAAAATGGATACAAAATGCATGAAAAAGTGGTATAAGAACAAAATAGCTCACTAAAACCTCGTCTCCACCAAATCTGAACTACTTAAACATGAAGTAGAAGGTCCACTAAATAGCCCACATGGCTAATCTCGAAAATGACATCTCCCTCCAAAACTCTCCTCCAAACAGATAGATCATCCCCAAATCAAAGGCCAAAATGATGCCTAAAATCCAGCCTAACAACTAGCTCCTCCAAAAGGCATATTCCTAAATTTGAGGCATAATTAGTGCCTAAAATCTAGCCCCTAAAGGCCCATTTCGAAAAAGAGATACCTTATCATAGTTGGTAACTAAAGATTTTCATCTTTTTACATTGTGTTACCAACTTTATTACATAACATAACATAAACCCATCCAAATTTAACATAAAACCTAAAGCCGCTGCCATAACATGAAAAAACCCTAACCCCATGACATAAACCCGACACCAGTCTCACCACCCTAACTCATGACATAGCCGACACAAAAGTCAAGCTAACTAATCATGCCTAAGGTCGAGCTAACTAACACAATGCAAAAAAACTTCATCACTAGTACTGCGATGGACTCCAAATCCCTATCTAACTCGACATAGGCATTATTTTCCATTTTCATTTCCGCATTCACTGCATTTGGGAGAGGATTTAGGGTTTTTGAAACCCCTAACTGTGACTGTGCTGCCGCCATGCTGTTTCTGTCTTGTGCTCTCAGTGCTCTCCATGTGTGAGCTGGGAAGTTAGAGTTCTTTAGACCTCGTAATACATGGCACTGTATTTGTGTATGAACTTGGGATTTACCTCTCGGCGCTAGGATTTTCAACACATTGTTTTGATCTTGAGTAATGTTTCAAAGAGCTCGGGCTCTCTATACACCACAGGCTGTCTTAAGTAAAGTGGAGTTAAATACCATAACACAAGGCACGATCTTGCGCTCGGGCTCTTGGCTGGAGTCGTGATTGCTCTGCATAACACATGGCATTAACTATGATTCTAACTCGGCCTATGCTGGAGTTAAAATCTGCACATTGGCTGGAGGGTGAGCATTTGGCACTGTGATGTATGTTCTAACTGGGAACTTCTCAGGAAGCTCGGGTTGCATGTAAAACACAGGCTCTCCATTATTAACTGGTATTCAATTTCATCTACATTTTGACCGGAGTATTAGATGTCATATTACATAACGCTGCACATCCACCTTTGGATTGAAACTTGAGTCTCCTGCTGCAGCTCGAACTTGTAACTTGAAGATAAGTTACTCTTTGATCTCTTTTATCACTCCGTAGTTTTCACTATGCATGTTGTCGTTTTTTGTTTGAATATGCTGCTCATTGCTTCACTTTGTAATTTGATTTGTTTTCTTCTTGTTTATTATAGTGATAACATAACATCACCATGCCTGAAGGGTATTAAAAACATGT
The DNA here is from genome assembly GCA_018584345.1 of Thuja plicata. Classification (NCBI taxonomy): domain Eukaryota; kingdom Viridiplantae; phylum Streptophyta; class Pinopsida; order Cupressales; family Cupressaceae; genus Thuja; species Thuja plicata. Next base: position 2,169,910 of record MU226429.1, read on the forward strand.
AGAGGCTGTGCTATATTTGTTGAACTGGAGATATTGTGTGTTATCTACATCTTGTCTTTGACTGAAATCGAGCTCTTTCTTCAGACCATCTCTGTTTCTGCTATATGCTTCTATATTTATTGAAACCGTGCTTTATGCTGGAATACCCACACTTTGTTGAAAC
>MU226429.1:2175595-2189849 GCA_018584345.1 Thuja plicata
TGTGTTATCTACATCTTGTCTTTGACTGAAATCGAGCTCTTTCTTCAGACCATCTCTGTTTCTGCTATATGCTTCTATATTTATTGAAACCGTGCTTTATGCTGGAATACCCACACTTTGTTGAAACTATGCTTGTTGTAGCTAGTAACTTGGAGTTCGATACCCTAAAATAAGGTTCCATTCATGCATATCCTCAAACTCGGCTTCAACAGTTTGATCTGTAAGCTGTCATTTTGCTATTGTTATCTTTTTCCATGCCATCTTTCTGAAAAACTACAACCATTAATGTCAATACATCGGCTCTCCAATGTGTTTAATACTGTTGTTTATAATACATGAAATATGTTGACTTCTTTCATTGAACATGCCGACAGTGATTATCCTGTATAAAACATTACTTCAAATTCATATTAGGCACTTCGGTACACTGTTCTCAGCAATATGAACCACCACAGCATCATCATTTGATTTTACATATATATGCACTGTTTAAAACAGCATCTTCATATGCATAATCCAGTCTTTGAAAACTCGAATCTTGCTCATTTATTCTCTGTTATGCATATTTTATAACAGCATTTGATAATACTGCTCTTACTCTTCTGGCATTCAACTATTAGCATCCATAGTGTCGAAACCTGTAACAGTATGCATGCACCCTGTAGCAACTTGTCATGTACTGCATTTCATATGCATAACTCACATTGACACACTATAGTTTAATCATTTTCTTGCACATTAATGTTGAAATCTGAATTTGAACTTTTCGTTAATAATGCATATTGTGAAGTTCGAGCATGGGCTCGTGACACTCACTGCATATTTTAATTACAACAAAGGTTTTTCTAAAGATATGTTTTTCTAATATTATTATTCCGTTAATGCAAATGCATATCTTTCTATCACATTGATATCATTAGTGAATATGCGATTCAGGGAGTTTGACTGATGTATGGTGCTTTTTAAGCTTTTATGTATTGCTTAGATCCAGTTGGATCTAATATCTCTTTCACACCATGATGCAGGATACAGGACCACAGAAGACGTAGAGTGCAGGACAATCAGAGACAAGACCTAGGATATGAAGACTTCAGATGATGCAGATGAACAACTCCAGAAACTAGCAGACCTCTTAAAGGCAATACATAGACCCTAGACTTCACCATGCTTCTCTTTTACTTTCTTTTCTGCATATGTCCTCTGAGTTTCAGTATGCAAGATGTGACCTTAAAGGAACACTTGTCTAATACATTCATTTTTGAATGCGCAATGTAATGATCATTTATGAATATGAAAATGTGAATTTGATCAAAACTTAGAGTACAAATAAAATTTGATAATATGAATGTAATAGTAATGTATTCATCTTTATTGGCTGAACAGTAATGTTAAAGGAATGTATCTTTATGCAAATTTTACTTTACTGCTATGACTGCTATCCCGCATGTGAAAAATTTGGGTAACAATTACAACACTATATTGATGAGTTTCAGAGGATCTCTATCATGGTTCCAAACATGTCTGAGGAGAAAAGTGATGTTTATTGAGGGCTTACGGGATAAATTCAGAGGTTTGGTTAGAGTTCTCAAGCCAGACACCTTGGACGATGCTATTAAATTAGCACATGATTTGGATTCACCTTCTTCCATATTGCAGCCACCTAAGAAAACTTTTAAGGGATCCTCTTCATTCCAAAAGAATAAAAATCACAATAAGAGTCTGCCTCATAGGTTGGATTTTGAGACCAGAAATTAGTTGAGGAGAAAATTATGCGTTACATGCAGGGAGCCTTGGACTCCAGACCACAAGTGCCTTGGGAAAGGCAAAATACATTATATTGAGGTGGCTTCCGATGGTGAATGTGAACAATATGAGGGCAGCGATGTTGAGGACAGCGATGAGGAGGCTCAGGAGGAAGAATTGGAAGAAGAAAAGAAGAGGAAAGCCCCCCATGAGCAGCCCCCTATTACTTTAGCATCGCTCTCAGGGATTCCCACATGTCACCACTTTCGTTTGAAGGGTGTAGTTAGAGGACAGAGGATTGTTTGCCTACTAGATACAGGTGCCACGCATAACTTTATCAGCACGAGCATGGTTTCCATGAGGAGATTACAAGTAAACGACATTCCTGAGTTTGAGGTTAAGGTGGCTGGAGGGGACTTATTGAGATGCACAGGGAAGATCTTCGAACTTCCGATACACTTTGGGAATTATCTTCTAGAGGCTGACTTTTATGTCATTGGTTTGGATAGCCTGGATGCTATTTTGGGTATGCAGTGGTTACAGACTCTAGAAAGGTACACCATTGATCACAAGCTGAAACAATTGGAGTTCATGCAGGGTGATCAACAGATGATTCTTAAGGCCATGCGAGATGGTGGGCCCAGATTAGTGTCGACTCACAAGATGGAGGACGTGAGGCAGTGACATGGAGTGGGCAGCTTAGTGCTTCATATCCTCTAAACCCACACCGGATTCAGGGCAGCAAGTTCATATTGATGTCCAGAATGTATTTGAAAAGCACCAGCAGGTTTTTTAGGACATACCACCAGCCATACCTCCAGACAGAGGGTTTGAGCACATCATTGAGATGGAGGAGGGCGCTAAGCCCATGATCACTACCCCTTATCGTCACCCTAGGCACTATAAGGAAGAAATAGAGAAGACGATAAACGAACTCCTTGATATGGGGCACATCAGGCCCAGTTCTAGCCCCTTCGTTTCATCAATAGTTTCGGTGAAGAAGAAGGATGGTACTCTTCACATGTGTATTGATTACTGTGCACTCAACAAAAGGACCATTAAGAACAAGTACCCCATCCCCCGGATTGATGAGCTGTTAGATGAGTAACATGGGGCAGTATACTTCTCAAAGATAGATCTTCGATCAGGGTAACATCAGATATGTGTCTGTGAGGAGGATGTTCATAAGACAGCATTCAGATGTAACTACGGGCACTATGAGTTTCTAGTGATACCATTTGGGCTCACTAATGCTCCTGCTCCTTTTCAGTCTTGCATGAATCACATATTCAAAAAGCAATTGCGCAAGAGTGTCTTGGTATTCTTTGATGACATTTTGGTCTTCAGCAAGACATGGGAGAAGCACTTGAGACACTTGGATGAGATTCTTATCATCATGGAGAATCAGTCTCTATTTGCAAAAGAATCCAAGTGTGAGTTTGGGTTGACTGAGATCCTCTACCTGGGACATGTCATAGGGGCAGATGGAGTTAAGGTTCACCAGGAGAAGATACAAGTAATTCTTGACTGGCCACTACCGAGGAATGTATCAGATTTGAGAGGGTTCCTTGGGTTATGTTCTAATTACAGGAGGTTCATGAAGGTATTCTCTCAGACAACAAAACCCCTCACCGATCTCACTTGGAAAGGGGCTTTCAGGTGGAAAGGTGAGGCAGAGATAGTCTTTGATAGACTCAAGACAGTCATGAGTACGTGCCCAGTTCTAGCACTGCCAAATTTCTCTCGTCCGTTTGTTCTAGAGTGTGATGCTTCAAGGAATGGGATTGGTGCAGTATTGATGCAGGACAGGCATCCCATAGCATATGAGAGCAAGAAACTTAAGGACAATGAGAGGTTGTACTCTACGTATGACAAAGAAATGCTTGCCATCATGCACGCCTTGGCTAAATTCAGACAGTATTTGGTGAGTGGCAACTTTACAGTTAAAACATATCACAACAGCCTGCGCTACATATTGGAGCAAAAAGAGTTGAACGAAAGACAACAAAAGTGGGTCAGTAAAATCCAGGCATAAGATTTTGACATTGAGTATGTCAAAGGCAAAAATAATATTGTGGCTGATGCACTTTCTAGGAGACCTTCAGTTGCAGCTTGTTGTGTTCTATCAGAGATTTCCGCAGATTGGAAATCCCATTTACTAGTTGAGTATTCTAAAAATACTCAAGCTTGTCAGATTTTGGACAGTCAGTCCCTAGATAACAGGTACAAGGTAATCGATGATATCATCTTCTAGAAGGATAGGATCTACCTATTGCTAGATTCTAAGCTTAAGGCTAAGATAATGAGGGTTGTTCATGATGCGCCCATAGCAGGACATCTGGGGTTTTTCAAAACCTACAGGCAGGCCAGAGAGAGGTTCTCATGGAAGGGCCTTAAGGATGATGTCCTCCAATATGTCAAAGAGTGTCAGACTTGTTAGCAGAACAAGTCCGAACACAAGCATCCAATCGGTTTATTGCAGCCCCTACCCATTCTAGCTCAGAGGTGGGAAGGTATTTCGATAGACTTTATTACTGGTTTGTCGAGAGTGCAGGGCAAGGACAACATATATATGGTGGTGGACAGACTTACTATGTTCGCTCATTTCTTTGCTATTTCAATATATTGGTCAGCTAGGCACGTAGCTGAATTATTCTTCCGAGAAGTTTTTAGGTTGCATGGTCTCCCCAAGGCCATTGTGAGCGACAGAGACAGTAAGTTTCTCAGGACTTTTTGGTAGGAGTTGTTCATATTGGCTGGCACCGAATTGACTCCCAGCACCAGTTACCACCCACAAACAGATGGCCAGACGGAGATTGTAAACAAATGGGTGGACGGTTATCTCCGGAATTATGTAGCAGGGCAACAGAGAGCTTGGTTAGATGGTTGTATTTGGGGGAGTTTTGCTACAACTCCACCTATCATATGACTATTGGCATGTCACCATTTCGAGCTCTCTATGGCAACGAGCCATTATTTTTATAGACTTGGCCCTATAGGACAGCAGGGCACCGATGGCGAGAGACTAGCTACAGGATCATTAGGATATTCTTAGGTCTCTCAGGGAAAACATTCAGAGGGCACAGAATCAGAAAAAAAATGTATGCTGATCGACATCGGATAGAGCGGAGTTTCGAGTCAGGAGATATGGTTTACCTTCGTCTTCATCCATACAGGTAGAGTTCTCTGAAGAAGAGTGGGTCAGAAAAGCTCAAGCCACGGTTTTATGGTCACTATCGCATCTCCAGGGGGGTTGGTGAGGTGGCTTACGAGGTCAAGCTGCCGGTAGACAGTCGGATTCATAGTCTTTTTCACGTGTATTGCCTCAAGAAGGCAATTGGACAGCAGATAATTCCTTCAGTTGGTTTACCCCCGCTTGATGAGGAAGGTAAATTGGTTTTGGTTCCAGCTGAGGTGATTGAGATCAAAGAAAGCAATTTGCGGAACAGGGCTATCAGAGAGTACTTGATTCAATGGAAGGACTTACCAATCAAGGATGCTACATGGGAGGGTGAATCTATTATGCAGCACCCTGCATTGAGATTGCTTGAGGGCAAGCAATCCCGGGAAGGGAAGACTGTAATGTCCCCTTCTCCGTAGTAGGCAATTATGGCGCCTGATTAGTCTATCTCCCCATCCGGATAGGCTAAGGGCTTCTTTCAGAGGACGTCAGCCAGTCACAGGCTTCAATGTAATGTCCCCTTTTGGGCACATTATCTCGTGCCTTATAGTTAGCCTTTTCATTATGGTCTGGTGGGTTAACCGAGGTTTGCCAGAGGATCAGAGGGGTGTTTGGCGCATAGGTGTTTTCAGTTTCAGGCCAATCGGATCAGTTTCCACAGGGTTTCCAGGATGCTTACTATTTATAGTAAGTAGGAAGAACTCAGTGTTCCTGGCATTTCAGTAGAGGACTCGGAGCGTCTCGCCGAGAGTTTTCCGGCAAGCTATCACACGTCACCATCCGAGTTCGTTTGGTACTCCGTTTTAATGCCAGAAGATTCCTCACTTTATTTTATTTTGTCACTTTATAACCAATGGTTATATTTATTTAAAAAGAGACTTTAAGTGAGAATATGAAAAGACAGAGAGGGGAAACTGAAGAGTCACAGCCATTGCTTTAAAAGGATTGAAGGCTCATTTGAGGATGCTTAGTTTTTTATATGATATTTATCTCTTAGAGATATCAGGAAGCTTTCAGCTTTCGAATACAACCGTGAGGACGGAAACCCTTTTTGGCTTAGAGGAGGATTGGACGTAGCCCCAGTTCGTCTCCGGTGCGGATTCACTGCAGAGTTCGCCATTGCATTCACAGGTTCTTTATCATTCAGTCTTACTGTTATTTCTGTATTGCAGATTGGTATGTTTGTAATGCATGGTTATTGTATTGTTGTTGTATAATACGATACCATCTCTCCGAGAAATTGTTGGAATATATTTGCGGGTTGTTCGAATATATTGCCGGTTATCTTTGTTGAATCAATATTACGTTGCATGCAAGTATATGTTTTAAACTTCTGAGTTATATTTGAGAGATTTTTGGAAAATGGCCAGTTAGGGTCATTACAGTGGTATCAGAGCTGGTTTTCCTACCAGCCTGTGAAATTATATCAGAGACAAATTTGCAAAAAGGATTTATTAGAGCTGGTTTCCCTACCAGCCGGTGATGTTTCAGAAATATTCTGCATATTATTGTTTTGGGAAATATGATTTTCTGAATATTATTATCTGTGGAATATATTTGGCATAGAGAATCACAGCCTGGGCGTTGAATATCTCATTACTGGAAACGCAAATATAAAGTTGGAAACAAATGTTATTATTTCACCATATAAAATTTGAGAACGAAATATTGGAGTTGTCTTGCTTTTTCTAGCGCAAGGACTATATATCCTCCAAGGAGTCGACATACATTACTTTCCTAGCACAGATTTATTTTGCAGTTAGTAGGCAAGTGTAATCACATTACAGGTGCAAGGGAAATTATTTGAAAGTGATTCACAGCGAAGATTGTGCATTTAGTATTCACAGGGAAACAGACCGAAGAATGGTTTGGGGAGTCACGGCTGTTCTGGAAGAAGAAATGAAACAACTCACATCTTCCTGCGGTTAAAACAAAACGTCTTTGCCAAACTATATATGAATATAGTTTTGGGATCAAATGTTTAATATTACCATCGGTGGCTTTTTAAAGCGGCGTCCATTATTGGATTAAGAATATGCCTGAGTCTAATTTTTATGGAGCATCCTGAAGCGGCTTATTCAGCGGAAATTTATATTCGTCGGAAGCAAATATAATATTTGTGCTAAAGTGGAAAAGAAATATTTGAGCGTTTTGGCGGTGGATAAAAACAAGCTATCGCATATTATTTAAAAAAAAAAAAATCTTCCTAGCGTTACTCAGGTGGGACCCGCTCAAAAGCTTGGTGCATTTGCCTATAGTCGTCTGATTAATTTTATGATTTCTGGAGGAAAGACAAATATGTTAGTGCCAAATATTTAATTGGGCTAATATTTCAAATGTTGTGCAAATGATATTTGTGGAGGAGATTTTAAGTGGTTTGCAAATGTAACGTTGATTGGAACTTGGGAAGATTTTGTAAAATCAAAGGTTTATAATTGAACGAGAATGTCTTTATTTCGGCAGTAATTATTCAAAGGTAGCATTTCGAGATTGTTGGAGGCCAAATATTGTGACGACTCATAAATATTTCAACCTGACTATAGTTCCGGGCGAAACATTCTAGCAAAGTAAGCATTTTTATTGGCGGCGGGGAATCATTCAGGAGTAAATCTAAACGCTGTGAACGGGTTGGATTAAGCAAAGAGGCTCACGCGGGGAGAATGTGAGACACACCTAGTCGGTATCTTTGCAGCATCACATAGCGTCTGCAGCAGACCGGAATCCACTGAACAACACTCATTTCCGTAACCAGTGCTATTACCTACTGTTCCATTCCCTTACAGGCGGCTGGGAACCAGGTACATGTTTTACTGGAGGTGTATTATGCTTAATGTACTGGAAGTGTATTGTGTTTAATTTATTGGAATAGTCTTATCGGTACTGTTATTAAATTGCTAAACGAATCATATGATGCCTCAATGAGTATCGTGGTTAGTATATTCTTGATGTAATGATTTGCCCACTTATCGAGAGATTTAGAAATCATTACATATCATCTGCACATCTAGAAGTAGTTTCGATTACTATACATCAGATTTTAGCAGTCATATTCAACACAGAATCAACAAGCAGCAGCATAAGCAAACTGTTTAGTTTGATTCTGGAACTATTCATTGCTGGTATACAAACAGTAATAAGGTCCAATCCAGGGAAAGGGAAATTAGTTGTTCATCCTTCTGCAGTTACAAGACCATTTTTAGACAGTCACACATTTCCGAGTGCTAATACTGTAATTCTAGCACTAAGAGCTATATTGTAACTTCAACATTGTGCAAGTTTTTATAGAATACAGATTAATTTATAAAACAGAGGGAGCCTGCGAGTGTTTGACAAAACTACTCAGAGTCAGTATTAATTGCTGCATGTTACAGCCATACAAGTGTTGTTCGAATGCCTGTAACCAAGCATGGTGTTGTGTAATGAAATTTGGATTCCGCAAGCGTAAAGAACATTACAGATTTATCAGGAAACAGAAATACAAAGATTGTAATTGAGAGGGTGTAATATTGTTCGCTATAAATTTAAGTATCTAGCTATGGGAAAGATGCATGGTTTGGAAAAGGTCTTGAAGGATCTTGCTAAGGTACAACAACAGTTAGCCCAGATTTCACAACCGGATAAAAGGACTGAAATCCTCAGCATATATGATGAGTACAACACTCTTCCTCCACAGGTTCAGAGAGATTTAATCTTCTCTAACTTCTTGGACTTTCATCCAAAGCTTCAACGCAAAACTTTAATGGAAAGGAAGCAGTGTCAGGATTTGGCTCCAGATCTACTTGCACAAGACATGTGCAGAAATTTATATGAAGAGTTTCCAGCTATCATTACTCAACCTATAAGTGAACAAAAAACTAAGTCAGTTATTGAAGAAAAGCCTTATGAGGTTGACACTGAAGCAGGAGATTGCAAAACAAATATTGAACGCCTGCATGAAGGAGAGGCCGAAGAAAAGGTAGCAAATATACAGGTTTCAAAATATGAGCAATCATGTGATTTCCATAGCAACGCATTGCGTATGCATAATGTTGATTTGGATGACCCATTAGATAATACATCCCAAAATGACAATGATGAGAAGCATGCCTTGAAGGGTCAGTTGAAAGTCAATAGCGATGCAATTACTGCAGCTCTTATTCACCATGATAGAACTCACCAGGTCATTAAGGATCTTTACAAGAAAGCTCAGTTAGAGGCAGGACAAGGTGGTATAAGGAGTGGACCTGATGTTGCAGATTTACAGGGGGTCAAAACAGCATTTGAGGATTGGAAATTAGAATATCTATGTTTACTTTCAGATCGTGACTACCTGTTACAAGTTGCTGTAAATTATGCTGAGCAGTTGAGGGGGAAAAGTGACGAGGTTAATAAGCTCAACAGAGAGCTTAATGTTGCTCAAGAAACATTGAAACAGACACGTCTTGCTCTTCAAGAAGCAAGAAATCAGATTGTTGCCACTTGTCAGTACAGGGAACAGGACGACAAGGAAAGGTCCAAATTCTTTCAGGAGGTGATTCAGGAACTCGATAGCATACAACAGACCTATGACTTGGATAGTTGTCCCAAAAGATCTTTGGATCATCCAAAGTTTCTTTATGAGTTGGATAACTTTTAGGCGATCAACAATTGCTTGTTTGAGATGGATGCTGATTTGATATTTGATAATCCTTTCTTCAAGCTAGATGAAGAAGGAATTTCCTATCCCCATGACGAGGGTGAGGTCAATTTCAGAATTTGGGACCCAGGGTCAGCTGTTAGAGGTGAATCTTTATCCCCAGGTTGGAGTAGCAGGATGAGTTCAGTTGTTGTGCAGTGTGGTTTTTACACCAGTAGTCCAGAATGGGCAGTTATGCCTTGTGGCATGATGGGTGATGTGCCTTTCTGTGCACTACCTCTCGTTGATGGTGAGATGTCTCGTTTTGGCGAGCATCCCTTGGATCATTCCTCTTTCCACACAGTCGTGGCTCCTCTACACTATCATACTGATTCATCCAGTACTTATGGTATTGAGAGACAGTTATGGAATCCTTATGCTGATTCAGGAATTCCAGTAGAGTTGGTTAGTGCATCACATGTTGGCCATAGTATATGGGATGCATTTGGTTTTCCATTCAGCCTACCTACGGAGAAATTTCATTCCCGATTATTGCAGAGGTGTGGGGTGAATGATTGGGTTGGTATGCTTCCTCGCTTGTAGATGGAAGCCTCGTCCGACAGTCTGCGTATCTTGCCTCTTCAGTACAGTTTCCATTTTGGACGACAGATCAGAGGGGCAGTGTTATGGTAGTTGGATATTTCTGTTGATTCACTCAGTAGGGGCATCAGCCTCAGAATTTTTCAGCCAGCCGGGGAGATGGATGGCCCTTTTGCTTATGGGATCCAAGAGGGACGTACTTGCAATTGGTATTTGTTCAGGGAGTCGATTGGTGTGAGGTTTAGTTTCTCCCTGCATCTGACCGTAGAGGTGCCAGTGACTTCAATTGGCGTGAGGTTCTCAGTTGGGTTGAGGACTTTCTCATAGATGATGGTGACTCAGGGCAGTTTGGCATGACTGATCCTGCAGTGATTTGGGATCCTGACATTAGACTGGTTGTTGTTTCGTTGTTGTGTGAATGGCTTCACAGGTCAGGACATAATATCTATTTCAGTTTCACACGACAGGTTGGTGGAGCAGTTTCCCTGAGGTTGGTTTGGGATCCAGGTATTATGGTCACAGCATGCAGATACTGATTGCTTGAGGACAAGCAATCTCTGGGAAGGGATGATTTGTAATGTCCCCTTTTGGGCACATTATCTCGTGCCTTATAGTTAGCCTTTTCATTATGGTCCGGTGGGCTAACCGAGGTTTGGCAGAGGATCAGAGGGGTGTTTGGCCTAGGTGTTTTCAGTTTCAGGCCAATCGGATCAGTTTCCACAGGGTTTCTAGGATGCTTACTATTTATAGTAAGTAGGAAGAACTCAGTTTTCCTGGCATTTCAGTAGTGCACTCGGAGCATCTCACCAAGAGCTTTCCGGCAAGCTATCACACGTCACCATCCGAGTTCGTTTGGTCCTCCGTTTTAATTCCAGAAGATTCCTCACTTTATTTTATTTTGTCACTTTATAACCAATGGTTATATTTATTTAAAAAGTGACTTTAAGTGAGAATATGAAAAGACAGAGAGGGGAAACTGAAGAGTCTCAGCCATTACTTTAAAAGAAGGATTGAAGGCTCATTTGAGGATGCTTAGTTTTTGATATGATATTTATCTCTTGGAGATATTAGGAAGCTTTCAGCTTTCGAATACAGCCGTGAGGACGGAAACCCTTTTTGGCTTAGAGGAGGATTGGACATAGCCCCAGTTCGTCTCCGGTGCGGATTCACTGCAAAGTTCACCATTGCATTCACAGGTTCTTTATCATTCAGTCTTATTGTTATTTATGTATTGCAGATTGGTATGTTTGTAATGCATGGTTATTGTATTGTTGTTGTATAATACAATACCATCTCTCCGAGAAATTGTTGGAATATATTTGCGGGTTGTTCGAATATATTGTTGTTTATCTTTGTTGAATCAAAATTACGTTGCATGCAAGTATATGTTTTAAACTTCTGAGTTATATTTGAGAGATTTTTGAAAAATGGCCAGTTAGGGTCATTACATTCAGTGGGCGAATATTAATTATTTGGGCTCCTTTTCTAAAGTTAAGTCACTTTATTTTATAAAGTGATATTATAAAGTCACTTTATGACTTTAAGTTACTTTATTTTAAAAAGGTTACTTCAAGGTTATAAAAGAAGTTACTTCGAGGTTATAAAAGAAAAAGGTACTCTTGGAAAAATTACCATGAAATATTATAATCAAGAAATTAAATCTTAGGTTGCTTTCGTGACTGGTTTTTCTTAAGGACGTAGCCCCTTGAGAAAGTTGAGAAGTTGGACGTAGCCCCAACATCTCTCATTGGTGGGATCATTCAGAATTCACATTGTGCTCAATGAGTAAGTAAACAAACAAGTTTAATATCTTCAGCATTCTGCGTATCAATTTCAGTAAACAAGAGGATTGATTCCTTTCCAAGAGTTAAAGATCAATTCAAAATATAGTCTTGTACATTGCGAGTTGGTCACATTGAATATCGAGTGTTGTATAGCTTGTGGATTGATGTGAAGGAGTCAAAACGATTGCCCAGCACTACTTAACGTTTCACCCCTTCGAATCTCCTTACTCAGCTACTTGTCGGAAGGTACAGGTTAGAAGTTATTAGTGTTGTTATACACCAGTAGTTATACCATTGCTCTCGACTACTGCCAGGAAAGATAAACGTCGTGGTTGTTTGTATTCTATGCCTGGGTGCCAAGTAAGTTCCATGTGAAGGAAAGACATTCTCCACGAACCGAGCTAGGAGATATCAGCTGCGTGACCCGAGCTGGAATAACACAGGTGGTTTTACACCCGAGTTGATTATACATCACCACCATTAGGGCCGAGTTGTGTTGCACAGACGTAGTGGGAGGAACCGTTCGTACATAAGTCTAAACGCGGTGGACTGGACTTTGGTTGTGCTAAGAGCCCGCGTCAACTCCCGTGGCACTACGACTGTTGTGTGGAAGACTCACGCAGGGAGGTTGCAAGACGTGCCCAGCCGGCAATGTCCACACAGTGTCATGGCTTGGGATCATAACACTTAGTGTCTGCAGCAGTCTGAGACCAGCAGAACGACGCTCACACATTCACCAACGCCATCATCTGTTGCTCCAGTTCATTCCAGGCGGTTGAGTACCAGGTGCATGTTTTTATTGGAAACTTATTGTGATTATTATATTGAGGGAGCATTGTCTGGAAATGTAATTAAATCTATAAATGTGTATGATCCTTCAATGAGTAATATTTAGTATTATATCCTTGATGTTAATGCGTTTACTCCCTTCACCGAGAAATTTGATAGTAGAGCACTTGGTCACAAGCGGATTGGCAATGTTTACTCCCAGTTCAGACGGCAAAGTGCAATAATAAGTAGTTGGAGAGTTATTATTATTTAAGTGGCCAAAATTATAACAAATTATTAAAAGAGCTTATTATAAAGTTATAACTTAACTTTATAATTGAGGGTCAATCATCATTAAAAGGGTGTAACATAATCGAACGACCAATTATACCCGACTGCAAATGATAACAAACCCAACAGTAAATCAGTGATGTACCCGACTGCAAATGATAACAAACCCAACAGTAAATCAGTGATGTACCCGACTGCAAATGATAAGGAACATCAATGAAGGAGATTGTGCAAGTAATTTTTCTTTTGTTCTCATTTCCACTTCATTTCATCATTTTTGTTCACACTTGTATATGCTCATTGTTCATTTTTAAAAGTAAACTTAAACTCTACACTTTCACAATGATTGCAGTTCATAGAGCCTCTTATTGTTCCTACGAATTGTTGATGGAGAGAAGCCCGCAATGGGATACATTTACGAGGGCATGGACAGGGCGAAAGAGGCCATTAGATCCTTTTATGTAGGGAATCGGGATAACTATGGCCCATTTGGAATATCATTGATCAACGATGGCACAATCAGCTTCACAAGCCTATACATGCAGCTGCCCACTACCTTAATCCAGCATTCTCATTAATCACAGGTAATTATGAGTTTAATTTTTGATTAGTTTTGATGAGTTCATGAATTTTTTATTTTTTTTAATTTACTTAACTTTATGAGATCAGATTCCAAGGTTGATGATGAGGTGTGGAGCGGGCTCTATGATGTTGTAGAGAGAATGTCACCTAATGCAACAATTGGAGCAAATTTAGTCCATGATATAGAAACGTATAAGAATGCACAAGGAGACTTATTCTCACGAGACTTATGTAAGAAAAATCGGACACTATTGATGCCAGGTAAAAATCTATGATTCTACATTCTGAATTCTAATTCTCTTACCATTTTACATTGATAAAGTCAAAGTTATAGAATTGATTTTTAAATTTTCTTGTTTCAGATGCATGGTGGGAGATGTTTGATACTAAAGTGCCAAATCTACAGAGGATTGCGATTCGTATCTTGAGCCAGCCATGTAGTGCTTCAGGATGCGAACGCAATTGGAGTATGTTTGAGCATATACACTCGAAGAGGTGCAACAAGTTGTCAGTGAAAAGGTTGAATGATCTTGTGTTCGTTCATTACAACCTTCGCCTTCATGACAGACAAATCTTGGGCACTAACACATCTCCTATCAAATTAGAGGAGGTTGATCCACAAGTAGAATGGAACACAGAGATTGATGATCCTGTCTTCAGTGATGAAGACTTGGAATGGGTTGATCAAGTGGATCGAGAGGCAGAGGCAGT
>MU226429.1:2204384-2222326 GCA_018584345.1 Thuja plicata
TTCAACTTATAATATTGACTCTGTATGCCCATTTAATTAGGCACTGGTCTTTATATTACTCTTAATTCGTAATTCATATGCTGGCAATTATTTCATCTCTCCTTTGAAGATTTAATATATTCATTTACAGCATTAATTTATAATTATTATTTAAAACATTCTTATATTTATACAATCATTTACTTTTGTTATTACTTCGTAATTTGCAAAACTGCCATTTTGTGATCTCTCATTATGTTCGTATTTTACCCATTCTGCTATTAGCACTATTAGCATCCTGGGCTTAAGTGTTTTGTTCAGGATCAGGTGCACCCGCCTTGGCCTTGCAGAGCCAAAAGTGTAGGGAACTCGGATTATACCTTTTAGTTCCGTCAAATTGGCCATAGCCGGTTGGATATCCCAGCATCGAGTTGGCAAAACTCATAGGATTCCAATCTGCGGTTTTGGGAACCAACAGATCGGAGGGTATGCAAATAAGAAAAAGGATTGGGAAGTTTTTGAGCAGCGAAGGACAAAGTATTTCAGGCGAACTTGGTTCTTTAAAAGAGAGAAAAACTCAAAAACGGGTTTTTCTAGGAGCTCTGCACGTATGCGGACAGCAAGTTTGGAGCAAGAAAATGAAATGAATATGTACATATATACAAAGAGGGAACTTATTCACCCATAGGTGGAGTTTTTATGTCCCACTACAAGTCAACCAGAAAGCTCATAATGCATATAAACGGGATTTTAAAGCCCATTTACAGCCTTGGCAAAGAGGGGAAAAGTGCATGCAAAACACTTGGAAAGTGGGCTTTTTAGCTTGTATTGCATGAAGCGAAAAACTTGCTCTTTGGAGTGATTCATTTTATAGAAAGGGGTTTTTAATTCCGACTGCATACACAAGAAAGATGAAGTTCTTGCATATGCAACTTTGGAGAATGATTGAGACAGAAATAGAAGGATCAACACTTAACAAAAACATACAAATCTGAAAATGAAATGAGAGATTTGCATTAAGCAAGAACAAACAACAATAAAACTTGGAAAGAACCCTAGAAATTGTAAATAAATACTCACCTCTTCCTTGAGAAATGCAAGGAAAACAATTCTTTCAAAATCTTGAGAAAAATCTGAATCAAGTCCAAGAGATTTTCGGATTTAGAAAAAGACCTCAAGAATGAAGTTATATAGGCAAAGAATTTGATTATTTCTTCTCACCAAATCAATGCATTTCACGAGTCACTAAAAGATTTTTGACAAATCTCCATGATGGAGGATCGAAATGCAAGAAAATAGCAACTAGAAGAACCATTCAAACCTTCAAATCGAAATCCTTGTTGGAGTTTGAAAGAGAGATACAATGCCAATGAAAAACGACGCCCTAGAGAGTAAAAACGCAGTTTTAAACCATGGAGACAAGCTGATAAATGACGTTATGCCCTACACAGACTTCTTGCTTGAAGTCACACCTTAAAAACGCCTCTTTCTCTCCCTTGTTTGCGCGAGTTATGCCCTCGACAGGCTTTGTAAAGCACAGTGGAACTTTAAAATGAGTTGCAAAAGGAAATTTCCACCCTATACGAGCATGTAAATGCTTCAAAAATCGTCGTCCTTGGTCTTTGAGAGAAAACGTGGCCTCTAAGGCTTAAGACAAGTTTTAAAAGTCATAATACATGCATGTAAAATGTCGTTTGGGATCATAACGGGCTTTTGATAAATGATTACATGTATTTCCTGAGCTTTAAAACATGTAATGACCTTTAAAATTGCCACCATGGACTTGAGAAGGAAAACACAGCATATAATGACTTTATCACGCGTTTTATAATACTCTTTACATGTCCAAGAAGCCATAACGGGCTTTGAAATACCATTCACATGTGATTACATGTATTGGCATACATCTAAAGGTCTTTAAAAACGCCACTATTAGTTAGGACGGGCTGTTTGGGTCCCATTTACACATTACAATATGAAGTCAAAACATGCAATGTCACTAAAAATCGCCACCATTAGGTAAGTGATGGGTGTTTAGAAATGAAATACACATTCATACTTCACAGTCATGTTATTTAAGACATGCAATGACCCCAAAAATCGCCACCCTTCCATAGAACCAATGTCTTAAAACAGATTTTCAATGTGTAATTACAAGCAACATTTTAAAAGAGAAAATATGTAATCGGAGTTTAAAAATCCACTTTTACATTATAAACTCGTTTAAAGTTCATACATCCTCATGAGAATGTATAAAGATGGAGTTTTATTTCCATTATACATGTAAATACACTCATGACATTATGCAATGGTCAATGAAAAGTCCACATTTGCAAGATTTTAATCAAATAATGAAGATATGCAGTCAGGCTTAAAAAGCTCACTTGCTGAACACTTAATTCTTTAATATCTTTTGATAGACAACTCTGATTAAAGCCTTAGATAGCTTGAAACGAGCAGATTTTAAAATGCAATCAATCTAGGATGAAGAGAAAACCAAAATCTAAGCATGCAATCAAGAAAAGCTAAAAAACGACTCGAAGGTTTCCCAAAATCAAGGTCTTACGTCTAGAGAAGAAAAACTTGTCATAGCAAGAAAGAAGGTGATAAGCTTGACGGGAACCTTAAAAATAATGCTCAAAAGACATGAAATGTAGAACAATTCAAAGAATATTGAATTGTCTTCATAACACATCAATCAAAACACCAAAACTCAGAGGAAATACCTATGAATTCATGACAAAATTGCGTAGCGTTGTCCAATTTTGTGATTTCAAAATTGAGGACAACAACTAGCTCTAACTGGGGAACGTACTTCGTTTGTTCTTAGAAACAATGAAGAATGTAGAATCCAGACCTCTAAGTGCCTTTATCTACTCCATTGAGCTATAGAGCTAGGCAACCGAAAAAGAAAAGACTCAAAACTAAAAAAACTATCAAAAGAAAAAGTCTTGGACATTATGTACAGGAGCACTTATCTGGAACTTATTCGAAATAATGCTTCAAATGTTGCGCATTGTATGGAAGTGCAAATGGAGTTCCATCACGATAGGCCAACAGGAAACTGTTCTCGCTCACGATCTCGTGAATTGTGAAAGGACCTCGCCAGAGAGAGTCAAACTTGTCATGCATTCCTTTTGGCTCTCGCCTTTTATCCCAGAGTAAGACACGATCACCAACTTGAAATTCTGTGTTTGGCCTTCTTGTCAAAGAGCACCTTGACCTGCTGTTGATGTGCTGCAAGTCGATCCACAACATGTGTTCTCTGTTCCTCCAACTGATGAATAAACATTATTCATTTATTCAAGGAACTCTCAAAAGTTCCATCTTCAATGGCCCTAGCCAACTAAAGAGCGGGAAGCTCCAAAGTTATGGATATTTCTGTATTCAGAGCGTAAAGCAGCTGAAATGGCGACATGCCAGTAGCCCTTTTTGGTGTAATTCTCTCTACCCACAAAGCATCGAACAATGCTCTATGCCAGGATCTCTGATTATCATCCACTAGCTTGCAAATGATAGTAACCATATTCTTATTACTTGATTCTGCCTGACTGTTACCTTGAGGATAATTATCAAAAGAATGAGACAAGGGTAATTCCATGTTCGAAACAAAACTGTGTGATCTCAGACGAAGAGAATGCTGAAACATTGTCTGTTACAATTTTATTAGGTACTCCGAAGTGAGAAATTATATTCTCCTTCAAGAACGAGCCCACCACTGATGAAGTTGCGTGTTTAACAGGAATTGATTCCACCCACTTGGTGAAGTAATCCGTCGCATTCGACACATGTATGACCGGCACTGGACGATAGATTGATTGTACCAATAAAATCAAGGCCCCACTGCTGAAACGGTTCCTTAATCACTACTACATTCAAGGGTAACGCCGCAAGTTTCTGCTTTCCGACAAATTGTTGGCAATCACACTTGCGCACCTAGCTATATGCATCCTGGAAAAGAGTTGGCCAGTAATACTTTGCTTGCAAAATCTTATGAGTTGTAACTAGTGTCGAGAAATGCCCACCACATGCCAGATCATGGAATGATTCCAACAACCTAATTTGTTGTTCTTTATCAACACAACATACAAACGTACCATCAATGGCGCGTTTAAACAAACCGTTGTCCCAAAGAACAAAGTGTGTGGCTCTGAGCTTCAAACTTCTCTTTTGTTTGTAAGTTGAGTGTGCTGGACATTCGGCATACGTGAGAAAGTACGCGATGTCAGAGTACCATTCATCAGTCGTGTTGACGAACAAAACCTTGGGAAAGTCCTCAGATGGGTATTCTTCATTTGGTTCATTTTCAGCCATGAGCTGACACGGGCCCTTACCACAAACTAGCTTGGTTGGCCGAATCTCAATATCATATTCATGAATCTTGGCAATCTAGTTACCTCTCTTCATTCCAAATTCTTGCTACGTCAAGATAGACTTGACAGTAGTATCTGGAACAAGAGCAACAATGTGTGAATTCAAGATATAGAACCTGAAATACTTGACTACCTTGACTACTGCATAGGCGTTCTTTTCCATCAATGAATATTTCAATTCATGTGACTTAAGTGGACAGCTCATGAACACTATAGGAGATTCAATATCCTCAACATTATTCTACATAAGAATGGCTAACATAGTGTCTTCTGAAGCATAACTATACATTATGGTCGTATAATCTGGACAGACTAATACAGGTGCTTGCACTATTGCTTCTTTGATCTCTTTAAAAGCTGCCTTTCCTTCAGCACTCCAACAAAAAACCGTTGCTCCCTTCATCATATCCGAAACATGACGAGTCTTTTCTGCAATATCCGGAACAAATCTTCGCAAGAAATTTACCTTTACAAAGAAAGAAAGAACAACAGTCTTGCTGGTAGGTAACGAAAGGTTTTGAATTGATTTGACCCGCTCAAGATCAATCTTGATTCCCTCCTTAGACACGTGTCCAAGAAGCTTGCCTTCTGTAACCCCAAAAATAGACTTCTTGGGATTGAGGAAAATTTCGTGTCGACGACATCTTTCCAGTACTTGTTGAAGATGATATAAATGATCTCGCCTATTCTTTGAAAAGACAGTAAAATCATCAAGATAAATCACAATGAATTCGTTTTTGATGTCATGAAATGCTAAATCCATAGCTCACTCGAAAGTGGCACCTGCGTTTATCAATCCAAAAGGCATCCTATTGTATGCAAACGTAGCCCATGGAGTTGTGAACGATGTCTTATACTAATCATCTTCCCTGACTTCAATTTGATTGTAGCCCAAAAAACCATCCAACATTGACAACATCTAAGAACCAGTCACTGTCTGCAGAACATGATCCATGATTGGCAATGAGTAATTATCCTTCAAGGAAGCTTGATTCAGATTTCAAAAATCCACACAAATGCGAATTTCACCATTCTTCTTACGCACTAGAACAATGTTAGCTACCCAGGTAGAATGCTGAATAGGAAAAATTATCCTAGCATCCAACATCTTCTGAATTTCTGACAAGATGGTACCAGAAAGCTTTGGATTATACTGGTGCTGCTTCTCTCTAAATGGAGCAGCACCTGACTTGAGTGGGATTTCATGTTGTACCATTTTGGGCCTAAATGAGTTCAGGTCATCATATGAATATGCCAACACATCCATGTATTGGTGTAAGAGATCAATGAACTGATCTCTTTCCTCTAGGGAACAGCACTTACCAATATTTACAAACTTTGGATCGGCAATTGATCCAAGATTGTATTTTTCATACTCCATAGTAGAACTTGATCCAGCCTCTTGTTGATTTTTGACATAGCGATCATGTTTATCAAACGGTTGCTCCAGCTAGACCAAACCTTTAGGAATTGCATTGCCCTTAAGCTGAATGAATTCTTCACCAATCTCAGGATACTTTTCTGAAATGTTCTCACGGGGAGAACTACTACCTTCAAAATACAATTCATCAAAGTAATCTCTTGTTTCCAAAAAATTGATGATCTTCTGATCATCATTGAAAACCTGTCAGTGATCGGAATTGTCACTTGGGCAATAAACCAGCTGAATGGTATACCTATCTTTCTCAAAACTCCTATGAGGGATTAAGAGAGTCGCCGAAGCTACGAGTAAATCCGCTTTATCATTAAGCTCCCTTGGAACCATAGAAATATTAAAAGCATTGAATGCTTCAATATAAACCCACACTAAATTCTTGTAGTGCTTGAGCGTTTCATTCCTCATTTGATACTGATTTCGAACTTGACATACCACGAGCTCGGCATCACCTTGAGCATGCAGATTCAGAATTCCACTACTTTGTGCGACATTAATACCCAACAATAAGGCTTCATATTCATCCGTGTTGTTGGTATTATTGAACTGCAACTTAAAAGAGTACGGGAACATCTCTCCTTGTGGGGAAATCAACACAACCCCAGCACCTGAACCGGTTGACGCACAACTGCCATAAAACTCTAATATCCATACATCATTAAAGCTTGAAGTGCTGGCATCCTCTAATTGTGTGGAAGAACTTTCAGCGACATCAATCTCCATGGGAGGAAGTATAGCTTTTTCAACCATTGTAGAAGATGTTGTAGAAGCAGCATTAGTCACTTGATCTTCATTTGCATCAGCAAATCGATCGCTATCAGAAAGACATAATGACATGGATGCATCAGAAGGCCAGTCCTCAGCAAATTCAAAAACTTCATCGATATGGAGATAGTAATTCCCCATTCCTGTTGATTCAAATAAAATCTGTGCATGAGGGTCGTCGGACTTGACAACTGTGTACTTGGTTTCCCTTTCAGGAAGTAGCTTCTGCATTACACCCTTGATAACTTCTCTGCCCTCATCCTTACAGAAGTTATGGCCAAGTAACATCCCTTATGAAGCAAGAACGTCAGCAACCAAGACAGTCATCTTGATTTTCTTATCAAGGAAGGAAGCGAATGCAAACTGAGCATCCTTAATTTGCCCCCGAAGAGGCACTTGCTTATTCTCCGTGGAATAGCAATTTCAGAAGGTCTTTGTCAAAGTAAGACCCAATGCATCTACTACTTTAGCTGGCATAACATTATCAGAAGCTCGAGAGTCTATAACACAATTACTCAACTTGAACCCATTAATAAGCAAGGAAATGTACAAAGGTTCAATCTTCCCTGGAATGGAAGATGGGATAGTAACTAGGTTATTAGGCAAATTTTTAATTTTCAGGCTTGCAGGTTGATTTTGGGGGCAGGTTGAGATTCCTTGACAAATTTGTTAAGCCTTTCCAGCTGATCTGGATAAGATTGTATGTATCCTACCTCAGACATCTAGATCTTAGTCTTCTTAGCATGATCTAAAATATCAAAAGCTTGGAAAGAGTTTGCTAAAGAAGAAGAAAAACTTTATGCTTGAGGCTTAGGATTAGACATACTGAGTTTAGGTACACTGGAAGATACAGGAGAAGCTAGTGTACTTACTTGATTATTCACTGTGTCCTTAGGAAGAGTAGGCAGTGGACTTCTTTTGGCAATGGTGACTGGTGTCTACATGTCACCCTTTGCTTTTGCAGCCTCATCTCTTTGACTAGCCAACTGTGTTAGAGAACGCGTCATAACCGCATAAGCATGACCGAAACTCTCTTCAGGATCCGTATCCTCGTAATGTACATACCTGATATTAGAGTCGCCAACTGCTTCATTTTCGTTGTATAGAGCAGCACTGTCCTCCGTTTGATAATCATCTGGTATGGAACCAGTTTGATCAATTTCATAATAACTCGTGGCTGATTTGCCTGGCGGGGCTTCAAGCACAAGCCTCTCCGGAGGAGGGGCAAGCTTTGCCTGATTCTTTGTTGCGTAATTGTTAGCAACGTTAGGAAATGTCCTTCGTGGGATATCTTTATACAGAGCAACAAAAGATCCTTGAGATATTTTATTTTTGAGAGCAAGTAACTCATTGGCCAGCTTTTGAACCATAGGATCAGTACTACCCAAAGTTGAACCATCATTGAAAGAATTTTCGTTGGATGAATTTCCTTTGATCGGTCTTTACTGATCTTACCAGCTATGATGAGATCATCTTCAACCTCTGTTGCCAGAGTCTGAGCATTAGCCCAACTAGTAGGAACGGCTCTTCTCAACAAGAAACTAACTTCTGGAAGCTGAGTGTAAATGAAGAAGCACTTTTAGTTCTCTGCAATGGGCTGTGAAGTAGCTAGAAACCGATTTGCTAGTTTATTAAACTTGGCAATGAAGTCGCGCATACCCTCTTGTGCATCCTTCTTCATTTGTGTCAGTTGAGCAAGCAAAGCATGCTCATCTTCTGCAAGTTTGAAACGTTCTTCAAACTTGGTCTTCAACGTGTCCCAATCAATAATAGCTCCTGTGGCAAGGTTATAAAACAGATTTGCAGCAATACCCTGCAAAGTTTCTATGAAGAGTCTTACAGAAACATCTTGGTGTTCCACTCCAAGCACGCCACAAGCAATATAGAATGCTCTGTTGTGCTCATCTAGGTGTTGCTTGTCATCGCCATAGAACTTGGGAAAGATCTTACGCAAACCTGAAGGAAGTGGATGCAAAGGTGGAGTAAGATTAAGAGGACCAACAGTTGTCCCCCATGGACCTGTAGAAGCCATCTTTTGAAAAACTGGGATGGAAGCAATCAACGGCTTGAAGAAGAAAGGTGAGGCTTCACTTGGTACCAGCTTCTTCTTGGATGGTGGGAAACTAGTGGTTCGTGAGAGAGGGGTCCTATTGGTAAAGAGGTCAAGCCTGACTTTTTCAGCAAAACTTGGAGCATCACCTTTTGAACCTTCTCCCTTGTTACGTCGGACGTAATGACATAACCCCTCCAGTGTGAAGAACTGAAGACAACCTGAAAACAAACTTTAGAGTAATAACAAGACACTAAACTTCAAATGAAGGCGTGAGGCGTCCAAATGCGTTCAATGTGACCAGCGGAGTCGCCACAAACTGTTGGCTAAAAATTTTGCAAGTCACTGTGACCACAACTTGCAAAATTATGACTTTAGGCAATGTCTCATGAGATTTCTCTCTCCTCTCAGCAATAGGGGAGGCTCACTTCTTACCACAGGTGGCTTCAATAGAGACCTAACAGAAATTAACAAAGGGTGGTACTTCTTAATCAATTCCTTTCTTCAAGAATTATTCATACACAACAACTTTCTAATCTAACAAAAGGTATCTACTACTAAGATAATACCAGTGGCTCGGGGGTTGACGTAAGAACAACTCCAGAGACAGCAGTCTACTTTTATATTTTGGTGGAATAAGAACAGGAACCCAAAGTCTCCTACGATTATTCCGAATTAGGATTCAACTAGAACAACCAGTAAGGCACAAACTCTCTTACTGGATATCCTCAAACTTAATAAAATCACCGAAAACAGAAGCTCAAAGTCTTCAGTCTTAAGTAATTATAGCCACTACTAACTATAACAATCCGTTCTATTGAAACTCAAAGTCTTCAAGAAACCGAATCGAATGCTCCAATGATTAATGAAAAGAGTAACTACCTACATAATTTTGGAAACATTAACCAATGCAACATAAGAATACACCGATTAATTTAAACATTCACAATGCAAAGTTTGGGAATTCTTGTTTCTTCTATTCAATTCAAGAAATTTGCACAATGAAACACAAAGTTTTCAAGATACAAGAAATCTTAGCATAGTCTTCTTGCCCCAACAAAAGATAAAAAACATACAATGAGCTCACTCCTTTATATAGGTGAGGAGTAGAGGAAAAGGTGGAGAAATAAAGGGAAACCCTTAACCACCTTTGACTTATTCAAAAAGATTCTATTTGACTTATTCAATGTTACAAGGCCAAAGCACTTGCAACCTGATTACATGAGTCTACTATACAGGTAAATGTTCCCCTGTATTTACAACTTGCTCATGCTCTACCGTGTTTGTTTTCCAAGTTCAATTCTAGTGAACTTGTAGTCAATCTCTTGTAGTTCTTCGGTTGGCTTATCAACCAGTGTTTCAGCAAACTTGATTTCATGCGCATCCACCATAACCTTAGAAACTATTTGTGCGTTGTTCTTTGGAGTCTTGGCTTTGTTGACCTGCCTGAAATCAAAATCTTCAGGCGGAATGTCCTATTTCTTTCTCTTCTGCGTGATAGAACTCAACCACGGGGGTATGAGAAGCAAGAAGAACCATATGCAGATGCAGTAGCCATTGTAGTCATTGTCTCCACTTGTGCAATAGTTGTGACTATAGCAGGGACTCATGTCTGAATTGCTACTAGCGTTGGGCTACTCCGTGCAACCTCAGCCATGAACTGCTCAAATTGTGCAATTGTAGTGTCAAGCACTGTCATAGATGCATTAGACATGGAAGGAAATGTAGAATATGTGTCAAACACATTCTCTAAGTTGTCATATTGATCCTCTTATGTATATGCAAGAGCTATCGAGGAGATGGGCATAGCGGTGTAACCATAGCAGGGTCCACAGGAAGAACATGCACTATGGAGAATGAATCCACATCTGTATCCAGTGAAGACTTAGGAGACTCATCTGACACCGGCGCGGAATCCGAAAGTGATGCCATCACTGATGTGTCTATGGAACGTGATATCTCAGGAACAAGCTCCTCATGCATCTCATCCTCGCTAGATTCAACATGTATCCTTTCAGGTTCTATGATATTAATCCCAGGAGCCTTGACTGTAGTCTTGCCTCCTTTGATGGTAAGCTTCGGGATAACTGGATGTTCAGATGTAGAAGTTCCATCCTTTCCTTTGCCCCTGATTTCTGACCTTCGGCCAATCAGATTAGTAGAATCAAAGCCTTTGCCTACCTTGACCTTTATGCACTTGAGACCCCTCCTCTTCAACCAAATGTTTGTGTTAGCAAGGATGGGCTGAAATCTATCCCAGATGGACATACTCTCCTTCACTGACCATGAAGGCAGCATAATAGGCAAGTCCTCCACATGATGTTTCTCATAGTCCGGATTAAGGATATTTCCGTCATCTTCAACTCCGTCAGGAATCTCTACCAAGTTGAAGTCCACTATTTGCTTTGTAGTTAACCTGCAGTAGTCTAACTTTCTGATATCAACCTTCGTACGCAGATCAATCAAGAGGTCCTCAAAACAATGCAGATGCACAAAACGCCTCCTCATTTTGTCATTCAAGCCTCTCCAATCAAAGAAACTTCGGGACATAAACTTCTTAAGAGTGATCTCTTGAAGCTCAAACTCCATGTTTACGGCCTTGGGCACTATATCCAAAGAGTATCCTCCGATCCTGAGTGGATTACATGAGGAAATCCCAACTCCAGGCCTATGCAATGTTGATTGATATGACTGTACAGCCATTAGATCCCTCGCCATCTCCATCAAAATGATCTTGTCTGTGGGATAACGTGGCAAGGTATACAGCTCACCCCGGAAGTAGCCAACTCTGAGATACATGAAATTAGGAAATTGCAGAAAAAGGCAACCATACTCACGAACCTTGTTTCAAGCCTCATTAGACACACTTCTTAGGAAGTTCCTTATCAAAAAGACACATGTAATGCCCAAAGAAGGCATCTTGTACTCTGTGGTAATGAACTCGGCTGGGTCTTAGAGTTAGTTGTTCATAATAATCTCACATAGGAACTAGAGATCTATCTCCCTTGGTCGAGAGACCAGAAAATGACCAAAGGGCAGCAACAATGTTCACTAAGTAAGAGTTCATATAAAACGTGCAAGTGGTAGTCACCTCAGATAGCTTCTCACAGAGTATGTCACTGATCATCTCCCCCTAGAATATCTTCTGCTTGGACCTGATTATTATGGTAATAAATTTGTACATCCAAGGCTCAAAATTATTGGATTCCTTGAGGCCTACGATTCTGCTGAGCAATGTGATGAGATCATTTATTTCTTCCTTGAATTCTGACCGGTACACCTCCTTTGGCCATCTTGACAAATTGGGTCTCTTGTTAATCAACCAGTTATCATTGATATACTTGATACAAGGTTTATTGGCTTCATTCCTCCTTTCAAGAGTCTTCTCGTTTGTTATATTCATGACTACAGGAGTAGGTTGTACTCTGAAGATTTTGTCAATGGTATCAGGGTCTGGACTAATAATTGTGTTTCCGTCTTGATCCCTGATAGTTTTGGAAGGGTAGTCAAAATTCTTCGCACGTGCTACAACAAATTCTGGCTCCAGGGAAGCCAAAGGAAAGGTAGCAACCAGATGGATATAACTTTGTTTGACAAGAAGCATCTCATATTTGGTTGAAGATTCAACCCTTTCAAGAAACTTTCTCATGTTCAAGTAACCAAGCTCTGTATCCTGAATATCTTCAACATATGATGTCACATGAGAAGGAGAAATGGAATTTTGATACTTATCACACTGATACTTCATTTTCTTCTTCTCTTTCCCCTTTGAAAGAACAGCTTCTTCTGACATAGAAAGCTCATGCGCAAGAGACACTGTTACATGGAAATTCCAAAAGGTGAGTACATCTTCATTTGATGGATTCATAGAAGGCAGAAAACACGTGGATCGGAGGGTATGCAAATAAGAAAAAGGATTGGAAATTTTTTGAGCAGCGAAGGACAAAGTATTTCAGGCAAACTTGGTTCTTTAAAAAGAGGGAAAAACTCAAAAACGGGTTTTCCTGGGAGCACTGCACGTATGCGGACAGATAGTTTGGAGCAAGAAAATGAGATGAATATGTACATACCTACAAAGAGGGAACTTATTCACCCATAGGTGGGGTTTTCATGTCCCACTACAAGTCAACAGGAAAGCTCATAATGTGTATAAACAGGATTTTAAAGTCCATTTACAGCCTTCGCAAAGAGGGGGAATGTGCATGCAAAACACTTAGAAAGTGGGCTTTTTAGCTTGTATTGCATGAAGGGAAAAACTTGCTCTTTGGAGTGATTCATTATTTAGAACGGGGTTTTTAATCCCGACTGCATACAAGAAAGATGAAGTTCTTGCATATGCAACTTTGGAGGATGATTGAGACAGAAATAGAAGGATCAACACTTAACAAAAACATACAAATCTGAAAATGAAATGAGAGATCTGCATTAATCAAGAACAAACAACAATAAAACTTGGAAAGAGCCCTAGAAATTGCAAATAAAAATTCACCTGTTCCTTGAGGAAGGCAAGGAAAACAATTCTTCCAAAATCTTGAGAAAAATCTGAATCAAATCCAAGAGATTTTCGGATTTAGAAAAAGACCTCAAGAATGAAGTTATATGGGCAAAGAATTTGATTATTTCTTCTCACCAAATCAATGCATTTCATGAGTCACTAAAAGATTTTCGACAAATGTCCATGATGGAGGATCGAAATGCAAGAAAATAGCAACTAGAAGAATCATTCAAACCTGCAAATGGAATCCTTGCTGGAGTTTGAAAGAGAGATGCAATGCCAATGAAAAACGGTGCCGTAGAGAGTAAAAACGCAGTTCTAAACCATAGAGACAAGCTGAAAATTGATGTTATGCCCTAGACGAGCTTCTTGCTTGAAGTCGCACCTCAAAAACACCTCTTTCTCTCCCTTGTTTGTGCGAGTTATGCCCTAGACGGGCTTTGTAAAGCACAATGCATCTTTAAAATGAGTTGCAAAAGGAAATGACGGGCTTTCAAAGCATCTTTCCACCCTATACGAGCATGTAAATTCTTTAAAAATCGTCGTCCTTGATCTTTGAGAGAAAACACGGCCTGTAAGGCTTAAGATAGGTTTTAAAAGTCATAATACATGCTTGTAAAATACCTTTTGGGATCATAACGGGCTTTTGATAAATGATTACATGTATTGTGTGAGCTTTAAAACGTGTAATGACCTTTAAAATCGCAACCATGGACTTGAGAAGGAAAACACAGCATATAATGACTTCATCACACGTTTTATAATACTCTTTACATGTCCAAGAAGCCATAACGGGCTTTGAAATACCATTCGCATGTGATTACATGTATCGGCATACATGTATAGGTCTTTAAAAACGCCACTATTAGTTAGGACGGGCTGTTTGGGTCCATTTAACATTACAATATGAAGTCAAAACATGCAATGTCACTAAAAATCGCCACCATTAGGTAATTGTTGGGTGTTTAGAAATGAAATACACATTCATACTTCACAGTCATGTTATTTAAGACATGCAATGACCCCAAAAATCACCAACCTTCCATAGAATAGATGTCTTAACATATATAGACTTTCAATGTGTAATTACAAGCAACATTTTGAAAGAAAAAATATGTAATCGGAGTTTAAAAACCCACTTTTACATTATAAACTCATTTAAAGTTCATACATCCTCTTGCGAATGTATAAATTATAAACTCATTTAAAGTTCATACATCTTCATTTTAAATTTCATGTTTGTGTTCATTTATTCCGGAAATCTGAGAAAACAAAAAAAAAGTATATATTCAAGAAAACACAAAAACATTGCAAAAACACAAACTTTCAAAAATATTCAGAATTCAGAGCCTAAATTGAAGCAATAACCCATTGAGGTTATTACAGACAAAGTCTTTGGTGTCCATCAAAATTGTTGAAGACTTAGCAAAAATCTGGAAAGGAATGACTCAACAAGCTCGAGTTTTGGGTGGAAAATGATGAAGTTTTAAGAAAATTCCCATCAACTAATGGAATCCGATCCTCTTTGGGAATTAATTCCCAACTGCGCCAGATTTCCGCCCCACTCTAAATGGAAATTTCCCATGAAGTGTAGGAACCTGCTCTTCTTTGGCAAAAAATTTCCCATCTCCATTGAATTTCTGCCATGGGATTTTGGTGAGGAAGGCTAGACACTTGTACCATGATCGAAATCTATAAGGAAGGCAAGTTTATGACATAGTCAATGCAAATATTTCCCCATAGAAGGTGGATTCCGCCCTCTCCTGGGAATTTTATTCCCATGAGCATAGCATTTCCGCCCCAGCATTTGGGCAGTGATCACATAAAAGGAGGGTTCGAAATTCAAAAAGCAAAATGCCATTTCCCTATAACAGGTCGGCCTTGGTGGAGGTAAAAGAATTAAATTTGATTGAATTTTCATTGGATTAGAGGCCTAAGTCGGCCTTATAGGGAGATGTGTCCTTTCAGCCTCAAGTCGCCTATGGAGGGCTAAATGCAATTCATTTTAACATCATTTCAACATAAATCAAGCTCTGCCCTTTACCTGCGAATCATATCCGAACTTGGGCAGCGAAATATCTTTAGTTGGCAGCGAATTTCCTCTTTTGCAGCAGATTACCTTGTGAAGGCAACATTTCCATCAGTTTTGAACATTTGAGGCAGACTTCCTTCTAAGATCAGAGGTTGGAAGGTGGAAAGTCAACAAATCTGGGCATGTTATATTGAAAATTCATTTGTTTTTTTCAGATTTTAATCGGATTACATTGCAAAATTTGCAAGAAGTTGGGTAAAATCTGAATTTACATTTGAGAAATTCATAATTATTGCATTAACTTTCAGGTTTCCTTCTTTTGGTTTGTCAATTTTGTGAGTTTAATGCACCTTCTTTCTCTTGTTTTGCGAGGTTGATTTCCTTAAAGGAGGATGTTAGAAGACAAGATGGGAATCAAAACTCCAAGCTCAAAATTCAGAATGAGAAGAAAAGAATCAACTCGCAAGTCCACATCAAGATCAAGTTCAAGAATTCAATTACGTGAGGCCAATCTTATCTGCAATCAAGTTCAATCAAATCTCCAATTTCTAAACACAGGTTCTAGTTCGAAGATGAGGATTAAAGGATTCAAGCTTGCCAATTCAAGTAGATCCAAAAGAGATTTCAGATTGAGATCAAGATGATCCAAGATAATTCAAGTTCCGACCACATGAAGACAATGTCATCTGGTTCACAAATGCAATCAAGTATAATCAAATTCGGGATGCCTGCCAATTCAAGCCAAGCTATGAGGAAGTTTTGAGGATGGAGAAGATTTGAGAGGTGAAGCAATTCAGAAAGCATGGGCCATCACAATCATCCTTAAGAGATTTATAGTTTCGGAAGAGTTAATCAAAGTTAGAAAGGTTGAGTGTCAAGATTTTCTTCATCATAAGATACTTTCTAACAATCGAACAAGAAATATTTGCAGTTTTAATAGACACATTCTACAAGACAAGATTCAAAGCACATGTTCTTAAATAGATCTACAAGATAAGGTTGATGAGGTGGCACCTAGTTGTCTTCTCCAATCAGAAAATTCAAGTTACAAGCACAAGCAATCACAGTATGCCAAGTGTCCTAACTTCTCATTGGCTATCAAAATCATTGTAATTTTCTTATTGGGCCATGAATTGGTGCCCTCGTGTAATTGGTTGTAAATTTGGCAACAGGTTAAATCCTAGCCCTTTATCTTGGATCAATCTTGGCCCTTCATTGTATTTGAATACCTATAAAAGGCCAAGGCCTTCTCATTTGAAATTCAATAGTTTAGGAGATTAAATTACGCTAGCTAAGGGAGAGACTTGATCAAATTGTTGCTATAATGCTTATCAAAGTGATTGATAATTCACTGTTGGTTCTTCATGGTGAATTACTTAATATTGCTTTGAAGTGTTGCATGGTTTCCTCAATTTTTCACTTGGAGGAGATCTATTTTCATGTTGAAGTAGTTTAGTTGAATGAAAGAAATTATGGATGTTTATGTGTTTTACTTGAACAAAACTAGGCCACTAGCCTCTTGCTGATGGTAAGGGTGTCTTGTGTGGTAAGCTAGTGATTGCACTTAACTTCAATTGATATTCAATCTTTAGTTTGCATCCATTGATGGGATTGAAGAGGAGATATTGATATGAAAATCATTCGAGTCTACCTTAGAAGATGGCACTAACTACGTGGGTGGAAATCGCTGATAAAACCACATCTAGTAGAGTCCAAGTCATCCATACTTCCTTCCATTCATAGTTAGAGGTAGAAGTAGGAGAAGTTAAGTTCAAGTTTAAGTTGAGAGTTGAAGAGTTGGAAGATCAAAAGATATATTTTCATTGCACATTGTGAAGCCAAATCTTTAGAAGTGCAAATAGTTGATATCCCATGAATGAACAAGCGTAAGTCCCCTAAGTGTGTAATGTCCCCAAATTGATAGAGAATAAATTAATTTAATTAATTTATTTATTGGTCCCAATTTATAAGAAATATTATTAAAGACCTTTAATTAATTAATGGGAGTCTATTTTATTAATTGTTGTCCATAGGTGTTCACCGGGTCGGCATTCTTTTGTAAACCCTCGGGAGTTTCTCCGAAAGGGTATTTATTCCCGGCATGTTGGTAGTGTAGATAGGTTGAATTTTGGATATTTTATTATTATTGCGAATTCCGGTTGGAATTTTGTATTCGCCATTTCGGAGGTGAAAGACCCTCCATATTTGGTTATTTGCAGTTTCGGTGGGATTCATCCCTCACCCTATTTTGCTTTGTATTGCTTGTTTCGGATTTGGCAAATTTGAAGTGCTATCATTATTAAATGCAATTGTCTATTACCTGTGCGAATCTCCGAACTTGTGTCTTTGTAATGTCGCCATTTTTCAGCAGGTCATTGAAATGATGGTGCCAGGTCATTATTGCGATCCTCGTGGTCTGGCGAGGGGTTTAGAGGGTCTTTGGTGTGAACTTACTATTTATAGTAAGTCAAGGGATAGTTCCAATGAACTCAGATGAGTTAGAGGAGTTGAATGATGCTCTCGGTTTTCATTTCTGGCTTCCGGTTTGGGCTCCAAGAATCTTGGAGAGAGCGTCTATTTTTAGTAAGTCACCCATCAGGTTCGTTCATCATCTTTTATCATCAGGATCACTCCAATGCAAACAGATTTCGATTCTAATGCTTCTTCAGTGGTTTTCGCAAGACAAGTGAATTATTATTATTATTTGATTAAATTTGCTAAGGTTGCCATTATTGTTGGTATTATATGTTGGGCACCTTAGTGTTATAGCTCGTCAGAACCGGGATGGAAAGTTTTAAATCTTGGGCACAAGA
>MU226429.1:2233283-2266893 GCA_018584345.1 Thuja plicata
ATAAAAGTGCTTCAAGTGAAAAGTGTGTGAGAGAAGACACTTTTTAATTATAAAAGCAATAGGCAAGGCATTCATTCATCATCTATTGAATATTGATTATTGAATTTGTTCTTCGGAATTGTTCCTACTTTCTGTGCCCTAGCTAAAGGGTCAAATTAGTTTCTAGTAGACTGATTCTGCTGGAGCTAATAATCAATTGATTGTTGTTGTATAATCAATTGTCTTCAATCGATTGCTATTGTATAATCGATTGTATTCTTCCTTCATATTGTTTTTCTTGTGGCTGAAGGGAAGAGATAATGCTGAAAGTTTGTATGCACACTGAGGGTGCGGTTTCTTGCCTGTGATTGGAAGAAGAGATCAATTCTTCCCTTTCGTGCTGATGTATACGAATTTAGGAAATACTGAATTTTGGATCGAAATTGTCTGGATTGGCCGGCTGTGGCAGTTGATTGATTCCAGCAGATGAAAGGTTAACGCGGGGTATTTATACTGGGGCTGCGTATTAATTAGCAGCCTAGGAAATTGAGGTGATGCGTTTGGAAGTGGTGGCTGTTGTTGGGAAGGTCCTACTCCATACGGCGTCCATTATAGGGATCGCGTGAAGGGATACCAACCACGCAACTATTGTAATCTCAGCACGGGTGAAGAAGGTTGTTGCTAGAGGCCACAGCTAGTAGTGGAGGGTGTTGCAAGGCTGCCGTTTCATTGCTTGATAACCAGTCTGCACCAATACACGGTATTTTCAATCATTTGCATAGTTTTGAATTTAATAAGTGTTGAAACTCTCAAGAAATATCGACTTGAATGTATTTTTCCAGTATTCATAAATAAACAGAGATACATCTTGTTTAATGATAAGGAATGGTTAAGGAATAGCAAATTGGTTTTCAAATATTCAAATCAGGGTGTTTTGCTTGAAAGTGATAAATTTGTGCAAAAACATAATGAATTATTAGCAGAGCCAGGTTGGGCTCATCACAGTCTTTGTGCATCACATTATTGATCTATATTCTATTTCATACTCACACGAATCTGGTAATCAACGTCCATACACATACCTGAGGGAGAGCAACACGTGCCCGTACGGCCTTTAGTCCATACGCAGTAGTGGAAGTAAGTGACCGTATAGTCACTAGCATACACCGTACAACCTTGATACTTGTGTCACCGAGTGAGAAATCCCATCGTACGGCTGGGTGTTCTGTTGTACGGCTCATACACTAACCATAAGCCGCCAAGGGAATCCATGTGCACCGTACATCCATTAGTTACACCATACGGCCTTCGGATCTCCGACTCCTACTACCGTACGCAATAGCATTTACCCGTACGGACACCACATGTGCAGTACGCGAGTGGTCTGGGTGTGGTATTCGCCTGGATCTCATAGTCGGATTGTGGTATTCGGCTGGATCCCCTAGTTGGGGCATTGTAGTGGTATTAGAGCTAGTGATCTTGCCAGCCTGTCGGGAGAATCATAGCACCGAGTGATGGATTGAAAGATCTATTGAGGAAGATGGCACTGAGTGATGGATTAAAAGATGCCTTGAGGGAGTTAAGAACAAGTCAGCAGAAGCTCTACCAGATCCTCGCAAGAAGGAACCAACAGATGGAGGAGGCACTCAATCACCTGATTGAAGAAGTAGAAAAAGGAGATTCACAGCGCTTCAATACAAGACCGACGATGCCGATTTTCTCTCTGAGGATCGAGCAGTTGGAAATGCATCCCCTCACCTTGGCTGAGTCACTAAAGCACATCAAGCAGGATTGGGTTGATGGTGGATGGAAAACAGACATATCTCTCAAGGACTACATAGACCTGAGGTTGAGGTA
Source organism: Thuja plicata (assembly GCA_018584345.1). Classification (NCBI taxonomy): domain Eukaryota; kingdom Viridiplantae; phylum Streptophyta; class Pinopsida; order Cupressales; family Cupressaceae; genus Thuja; species Thuja plicata. The sequence goes on from MU226429.1 coordinate 2,235,120, forward strand.
CCCATCCTCCGAAGGTGATAGAATCTACAACATCAATTCCAGTCGGGAGATCGACAATGAGAAACTTAGCATCGTGAGCCCTACTAAGGATGAAGTTATGCCTACATTGCAGCCATAGGAGGATTTGGACAAGAAAGAGTCAGTAATTGTCCCTTCAAATATAATACATCCAAATTTCCAAACGGGTGAAGAAGATGATTGCACAGATTTTATCGAACTAACACTCAACAATCAACTTGATGGAAATGCGGATTCTATTGGTGTTCCTTCGAAGGAGCAGGCTCTACTAGTGGTTGATCAGATCCATGGAGATGCTACCAATGATCTCTTGCAGGAGCAACTACAGTTGGTTGATTATGGAGTTTATCCTTCGGTTGTGCATGATGCGTGCATGATTACAATCTCTCCATGTGAGGAGCTTCCTCCTGGAAACAGTAGGATCTACCTGAGCTATGAGATTCCTCAAGAGATTGATTTGTGTGATCACATGAAGGCTTTGGATCTAAGCACCGATGTATTGTACGATTGGCTTCCACGGGATCTGGGTGACTCCGGACATGGCAATGTTTATATCAGAGTGGCGCAGCGAGAGCTTGATGGTAGTCTACTCGTCTCGACTGAATCAAATTATACACATGTGATCCTGAAGCAACACGGAGATTTCAACGGATAATGCGACCAACGTCCACACTTGGCTTGGGATCTGAGCATCGATGTACGTGATGATTGGCTTCAGTGGGATCCTGGTGACTCTAGACATGGCGACGTTTATATCACAGTGGCGCAGCAAAAGCTTGATGGAGCTTTACTCTTCTCACTTACTTCCAGGCGCATGCGCGTGGTCATGTTGCGGCATGGGGGTTTCAAAGGATACAGTTATCGGTGCCCACGCTTAGTTTGGGATCCTGGAATTTTGATGACGGAATGCTTGAGGGAAAGCAATCTTTGGGTGGCGAGGATTTGTAATGTCCCCAAATTGATAGAGATTAAATTAATTTAATTAATTTAATTATTGGTCCAATTTAGAAGAAATATTATTAAAGACCTTTAATTAATTAATGGGGGCCATTTTTATTAATTGTTTATCGGGTCGGCGTTCTTTTGTAAACCCTCGAGAGTTTCTCCGAAGGGTATTTATGCCCAGCATGTTGGTAGTGTAGATAGGTTGAATTTTGGATGTTGGTAGTGTAGATAGGTTGAATTTTGGATATTTTATTATTATTGTACATTCCGGTTGGAATTCTATATTCGCCATTTCGGAGGTGAAAGACCCTCCCTATTTGGTTATTTGCAATTTCGGTGGGATTCATACCTCACCCTATTCTGCTCTGTATTGCTTGTTTCGGATTTAGCAAATCTGAATTGCTATCATTATTAAATGCAATTGTCTATTACCTGTGCGAATATCTGAACTTGTGTCTTTGTGCATCACATTATTGATCTATGTTCTATTTCATACTCACGCACGAATCTGGTAATCAACGTCCATACACATACCCGAGAGAGAGCAACCTGTGCCCGTACAGCCTTTAGTCTGTACGCAGTAGTGGAAGTAAGTGACCGTACGTTCACTAGCATACACCGTACGGCCTTGATACTTGTGTCGCCGAGTGAGAAATCCCATCGTACGGCTGGGTGTTCTGTCATACGGCTCATACACTAATCGTACACCACCAAGGGAATCCATGTGCACCGTACATCCATTAGTTCCACCGTACGGCCTACAAATCTCCGACTCCTACTACCGTATGCAATAGCATTTACCTGTACAAACACCACATGTGCAGTACGCGAGTGGTCTGGGTCTGGTATTCGTCTGGATCTCATAGTCGGATTGTGGTATTCGGCTGGATCCCCTAGTTGGGACATTACAAAGTGATTACCAACAAATCGCATTATTTCATTGAGCGAGTATCCATAGTTCATGGAACCTTGAAGTCATTTCATGATCTTACTTTGCAAGCTTAGCATGAGAGATGACCTTATATCAAGAGAGGATTGAATGTTTGGTGTTTCATCCCAAAACATTGAGTGTTTGATTCTGTATGTTGTAGTGGAACAAAACTCACATCAACAGGACCCAAACCTAAGATGACATAATCCTAAATATTAGGGACTAAATAGCCGAAATCTAAGAAAACTATTCGTCAACTAAGTCCAAAGTCGAAAAGAAGACTGCAAGCAGACTCACCACAGCTTTTTGGAAAAGGTGTGGTGAGGTGTACTTTAAGAAAATATCACGGGTTTTCCAAAAAATTGTGGTAAGACAGTTGATGGTCTCCTTGTAAAGCAAATTAACTGCAAGTAAACGAGGGAATGTATAGAAAGTGGCGGTATCCCTAGACAAAGCAGAATTCAGCATTGAGGGGTTAGTATATAATAATCATTAAAGCTATGAATATAGACTCCTTGATGAACCCCTTTCTCCACAATTTTATTTATTGCGTTTCAATAAATGCCACAGTCAATTGTAGAAAAATGGAATTTTCTAAATGGGCTACACCTAGTACTTTAAAGACCCTGTAATATAATTCTTGTTTAAGTTTTTTAATAATTTAGACAATCATCTTGTGCAAGAACTGAGTCCAAATTCCATTAAGAGTAAGGAAATACTTTTCCCAGTGAACTAGTTTCTCACCATGTTTTAAAACAAAGATCAATAGCAAAAGAAAAATTATCCTTGGATATTAGCCTGTATGGGTATATTCATTCTTTCTTCATGGTAGAAAGTTTTGCCAGCTATTGTACACCGGCAGAATAGCTTTGCATCACTTTGAAATATTGTTCGGTCAAAACAACGGAGAGAAAATTGCATTCTTTCGGTTGAATTGGGTATCGTCTGCTGATGTTTGGTTGCAAACCACTCATAGAAGGATAATAATCTTATGCAATTTGTTTCTCTCATTCTAATGATGCATTATAGAGTGTGATTTTGAAATGTTGATCAAAAATCAAATAGCCAATTCAATTAAATATCATGGACTCCAAAAATTTAGATGTCTATTGCAGGCATTATTGTGTTAACTTACAGTGGTCCGTGAGGTAAACTGAAAAAGCTTATCTTCGTAAGTCAAATCGTCGTCCAGCTGAAGAGGGTTTTGAAAGAGCCTGAATAGCAATTCCTTGACATTTGAATACATGCCTCTTTCAGGCATTGGGGAATTGTCTCTTGGGATCCCTTCTTCATCAGCGTCCCACCCATTTCCCTCGTTGAGAGAGACATTACTCCCACCTGTCATCCAGCTGTCATCCAGCCAATCTTCCCAATCCCTAGCAACGGGGCCGTCTTCCTCCTCTTCCATATGACCGTCCTGAAACACCTCGTCCTCCTCTTCCTCCTCCTCGTCGTGGTGGCCTAAGCCAAACCAGGTGGGGCTGTCGAGTTGGTTGAAGAGGAACTTGCGCCACCAGTTGTTGTCGTTGTTGAAGTGACGTTGTGCAGTCACAGTAAAGCGGGCGAAGGAGGTGCGCCTGCGGAAGTGGAAGTGGAGGGCATGACCATGGAAGGCAGCACCATGGATAGGGCAACGGCGCAGTGCTGCGTAATGCAACGTGCTTCCAACAACTAGAGCGGAATTGGTCATTTAAAACCATGACCCTCTCATTTTCAAAGCATAACTACGGCTTGTGCCACCATATTCAGATGTTGCAGCTATATATCTGTTATCCAGCTTTTCGTCGACTCGGCCTTTGTGGACGAGACAATATGTTGCACATCTTTCTCATGCCACGTGTTACGCCACACGCATTTACATCGGACGTGGCCTCTTTGACGACGTAGATACTTTCTGGTCCAAGCCACTCTCTCCGCGGAATGGGGTATTATATCATGTAGGTATTAAGATGGGCTTGAGGATTAAGAAATTGTGCAAAGGAAAAGTGAATGAATGAATGATAGATAACATTTTAACGTCTATGTGGCTAGACATAGTCTATGGGACAGCAAGGCAATTTAAGCCAACTTCAATAACTCGGTTCTTTTTTTGTGCAAGTTGATGATGAGCTCACCTAACTTCTCAATGTGCTTCTGGTTGAATAGGTTATGCCAAGAGCTAACAGATATAGTATCCGCAAATTTATCCATGTTGTCCTTGTAGGCTTCACATTCTAAAATAAAGTGATGTTCGGTTTCCACTTTCCCAAAATTGCAAAACATGCAGATTCGCTCTTCCCAAGCCTCCTTTGGCCTCTTCCAACACCCGGTCTCAGAGCGGAGTTGATGAGAGTTGGTTCTTAACTGAGCAATAAGAATTTTAGCTCTCCAAGCAATGTTGGCTCCTATGTACGCCTTTTGGAGTTGATCATATGCGGGATTGAACTCATTAATATAATATATTTTCTTCCTTCCAATCCTATTTTCCCAATTTCTCTTGTAAAATTTATCCATAACGATGACCTTTATTTCTTTGTTATTTGTGGGGCACATATTGAATTGGATATTCCATTTACTCATCCACTTGATGTTTTGTTGCATCCACGTCTTTTTTCGTTTGCACAATGTATCATTAAAGACAACGTTAGGCCATTTATCTCCTTCCATTTTTTCGATTCTTTTTAGATAGCTTGAGGCAAACCATAGTGAGTGTCTCGATAAGGGCAGCACCCATTTCACTTAGCATGATATCATATGGGACGATGCTTTTCATTTTAAATTTGCTTGTGATCAAACGCTTTTGGTTTCCCTTGATTTGCTTCCATTGTGCCATTGAAGTGTTGTTGGCCCATAATTCACACCCATAAAGAACAACCAGCAGCACAAGGAGCCCAAACAAGGTTTGAATAGTTTTCCAATCCCAAACCTCCGCTTCGCGACACCTATCTTGAAGAGCATAAAATGCCTTCCATCCACCTAATGTCCTTTTATTTTTGTAGCATGTCTAGCTTAGATTTTTGTTGAAATCAATGTCGAGATATTGACCTGCATCTCCACCGTTCTGCAAAAGTGCTCAAGAGAAAATAAATGTTCTTGCAAACCATAGGCAGGTTTGGCAATCAAAATGAGATCATCTGCATAGAGGACCAACTTTATTACAAATTCTCCTAACTGGATACCCTCGCCATTTTGCATGTTTAACCACTCTTCAAGTTTATCGATATATAAGCCAAACAAAGTAGGAGATAAAGGACAACCTTGTTTGACCCCGATATCACTCCTAAAACATTCTGAAATGCTAGCTGAAGTTCTGATTTTGACATTCACCTCTTCATACATCCTATGAAATAAGGGATTTCAATGATGTCCACCAGACCAGCAGTCTAAGGGACCAAGAGAGAACCAATTAATATGTCTGCTGAAATTTCTTCAAGTTGACCCTTTTGTTGTAGATCTGCATTAGGAAAGTTGTCGTTTTGTGTAATTTTGCCTCTTCAAAAATTTCATTCAGACAGTTCACTGTAAGTTGTATTCGTCATGATTGTGAATATCTTCATAAGCTGCACATTTTTTGATAAAATGTCACTCAGTTTTCACCACCCCTTCGCTGCAAAAATTACAAGTTCTTTCCTCCCACATCTCTTTGTTTGTTATAAACAATGGATTAAACATAATTGTGTTTTTATTTATTTCTTTCTTTTATGGTACATTCCTAAGTTTATATATTGACAAACTTGAAGAATGTTTGGATTGGTAAATGGAAATGATGTTCGCTTAGTGAATTTGTGATATGATAAAATTGATTGTATATGTTAATAATCTTATTTTATTTGTTAAATCAGCTCATGGGTTGCAACAGTACTTATATGTTCTTGACCATTTTTGTTGAGCTATAAAAATGCAAGTTGATACCAACAAGACCAAAATCATGATCTTCCAATACTAGAAAGAAAACCAGCATAGATTCTACTTTGAAGGCAACACTCTTGAAATAGTAACTGAATACAAGTACCTTGAGATTGACTTCAACAACAAGCTTAGTTGGGAAGGCTGCAAAAATAAGAGAACTTTCAAAGGTTGGAAAGCTTTATTTGCTCCTAAAAATAGATGTAGAGGTAGAGTTATGGGATTGAAAAACCATTCAGATTCTTTTGGGGCTTCTAGTGCTTTCGGTGGTGTTCTATGGATGTGAATTGCGAGCTAACAACACCTCAGACTCAAAGTGGAAGCAAATTGAGAAAGTTCAAAAGTGCTTGATCACAAGCAAGTTCAAAATTAAAGATTTAATTTAATATGAGATTATGTGGTGTGAAATGGGGGTAGATCTTATCGAAGCAATTAATATGGTGTCTCACATAAGATATCTAAAAAAATTGAGCAAATGACAATTAATAGATTGCCCAAGATTATTTTCGATGACACCGTGACCAAAATGAAAAAGCCCTAGATGAATTCAATCAGTAAATTGATGAGTGAATGGATTGTTTACTTGAATGCTTGTCTTATGAATAACAAAGAGATAAGATATTTTGTTTTAGATAAGTTTTAGATGTTTATATGTGGAATAGTGATGGAGAGAAAAAAGAATTATTACCTTAGAAAGTTCAACCCTGCAACAACCATAAACAAAAAGCATGCATAGCAACCAATATTTCATGGAAAACAAAGATTACCATTGCTCAATTAAGAACCATCATCAACTCCAATGTGAAATGAGGTTGAAAAGACCTAAAAATTTATGGGAAGAAAGGATGTGTATATTTTGTAGCATTGAGGCAGTGGAATGAAAAGGCCACTTTATAATGGAGTGTGATATCATCAAGCACATAAGAGATAATTATGACAATATAATGACAAGTATTTCTTGGCACAATTTATTCAGCAAGGACAATATTGAAAAATAAGGATGTTTATCATCTCCTTGAATAGAAAAAGGGTTGAAATGCAAAAGACCAAAATAACAAGGTTTGTTATTTTGGCTAATTTGCAGCCTCATGGATGCTAGAAGTTCCATCTATTTATCAATTAAGAGCATAATTTATCAAGGATTCTCAAGAGATTAGACAATTAGGCAATGGTACCTCTTTTTAAAAGTGGTCATGCTAATAATCCTTTCAATTATAGGACCACAATGATCAACCTTTTATTTGCAAAAAAAATTGGCGATATGGTCGAAAATAAAACTAGCAAGTGGTTAGAGGAAAAAGAAAAACAAGCAAACAAGCAAGTGGGTATCAAGCCTAAGCAGTTTATGATTGATTGTGGAATCACCTTGAGGCGTGCCATTAAAAAGGTTTATGTGTATCAAGCCTAAACACTTTTTCCCACTTAATGTAAGCTTAGAACTTTTTCAAGAAGACTTTTGATATGATCCCTAGGGATAACTTTTTTGTATATAATGTAAGAACTTGGGATTCTTATGCATCTTAGAGCAACTATCCATATACTTTATGAAGAGATTAAACTCGTAATCAAAACTTTTACAAGTTTTTTGGATTTTTTTTTAAAATTGACATTAGGATTGAGCAAGGGTACCCTTTATCTCTCATTCTTTTCTATTTATATATTAACAAACTAGAAAAATGGCTAAATGTGCAAGGAAAAGATGTGGTTTGTTTGGGAGAGTTTGTGATAAGGTTTCTTTTATATATTAATAACCATATTTCAATTGTTAAATTTTCTCATGGATTGTAAAAGTACTTATGTGTCATTGAACATTTTTGCAAAGTAGTGGGGATACAAGTCAACCCAACAAGACTAAAGTTTTGATTTTCTCCAATAAAAGAAAGAAAAACCAATGTGAGTTCTATTTTTAAAGCAATACTCTCGAAGAAGTAACTAAATACAAATACCTTAAGATTGACTTCAACAAAAAGCTTAGTTGAGAGGGCTACAAAACAAAGGACTTTAGAATGATGGTGGATTGTTGTGCTTCACAACTCACACCCCACTTATTCACTTGACTGAGTGGAGACCCCCTGCTTTTTTTTTGTTTTCTATATCTTTTTTTTTTGCTTTGTTTTCCTTTTTTCCTTCTAGTTTTGAGCTTTCACTGATCAGGAAATTGAGCTTCTCAATTTCTCATTAGACCTATTGATCCCTAAGAAGTTGATGCCTAAATAAGAGCAGTCAAGAAGTTTCATAGGTATGGAACCAATTGCACCTTATAAAACAACCTCTGAGATTTTAGAAGTTGGCTCTTTGAGGTATTAGGTTTTTAGAAAAAAGAACAAGAAAATTTCCTTAAAAACAAAGCTAAGCTAAAGAGTGATGTGTTAATGAAAATATTTTACAACACTTCAAACCTCCCTAGAAGCCTTTAAAGAAACCTCTAGAGAATGTATGTCTTTTCAAGAAGAAAGGCACAATATAGTGAACATCCTTCTAAATTGGATTAGAACAAAGCACAAAGTGCAATGTTTAGTTCCCAGACAAAAATAGTTCATATAAGGGTCCAAAAAAGAACACACATCCCATAGTTTACAATAATTGACCATTTTTTGAGGAATTAACTACAAAAGGTACAAATCATCTTTTAATTTAAAGGCACGTGGAAGAGTAAAATACATACATGGTCCACAATTTTTGAAGATAAATGGAAGATAAAAAGACCTACATTAATGAGCACGATCCTTTATAAAAAGAATTAGTACAAAAAACATTGATAATAAAATGAAGAAAGGTGATAGAGGCATAGTGGTATGAATACATATCATGCATTACAACGTTCTCAAAATAATACATTGCCCCAATTTTTACAATAAAACTAAAGTGCTCCTCCTAGCTAGGAAAAAAGAAATGTAAACTATAAACTCCCTACATTACAAGAGATCTGGGGTTTTATAGATAATTTTCCCCATTTTTTAGCACGCTGACATCATTATCTTTAATCGTGGTGGTCATTAACAAACTTCCATGCTGAGAATTTTTACATCATTAACTTTATGCCTTCAGTAATGGGTTCCAATTGTGCATTTTTCTAAACTACTTTTCCATCATGGAAATTAATATGTTAGTCCCACTCACCACGATTATTTTCTTTCAATGTATGACAGTGTTTCCCATACACGGGGGCTAAAAATATTGTCCTATACTCCTTTCTTGTCACCCCCTCCCAATACACAACCCGAATTAAAAACCCCATATTTTTGTCCAGATATTATATGTATCAATTTTTTCTTTAGCATTTTTCATACCTCTTTATATTACTATCTATATTCAAATCATTGTTATCCATATATAAATTCAAATAGAGGGTTGGGATATAGCGAAATATCGCTATTTCACAAGTGAGTTTTATTGAGATTTTAGAAACATATAAATATCAAAATGTCATATACTATCAAAAGGACCTTGGCTTGTGTATTATTCGTTGTTTTGCAAGGACCAAAAATGAAGGTTGTGAAATAGTGAAGATGTCACCATTTTGCAAGGACCAAAACAAAGGTTGTGAAATAGCAAATCTATTGTTGTTTGGCAGGAGCAAAAATAAATGTTGTGAAATAGATAAAATATCATCATTTTGCAAAGGCAAAAGTGAAGGTTGTGAAATAGAAAACCCAATGCTATTTTGTGAGGGACGTTAACTACCACTTGCGAATTGTCGAAAAGGTCGTCAGTTTGCGGAGATGAATAAAGTATATCTACAAAATAACATCAACGTTATTAAAGTGAAAAGACAACCACCTTGTTGAGTTGACAGTGCATGCATGTAGAGGCGCAAGGAGAATTAAATGCCTATGAGCTCAAATTAAAAGAGTCTGCACACGATTTTAATCATAACAAAAATGCCAATTGAGCTTTAAGGAAGTGCAAAAGTGAATGTAGAGCTGGTACAAAAGGAGTCACAAGCAGTTGCAGGGAGCTGGGCATTACAAAACATAATTAAACAAGTAAGTTTATCCTCTACTCGAATTTAATTTCAAAATGCCTAGGAAGAAGGAGGGTGTAGGGAAAGATGAACCACCCAAGGTCCCTATGCAGAAAGTTCTTCTAGATGCATTACTAGGGTTTGTAGATAATGAAACTAAGGTCATATTTCAAGATGCCTAGGGTGAATGTAAAGATGCTAACATCCCTCACAGTGGTAGGTCCCTTTTTGGTATTTTTATGATAATAGAGATGAGAAGATGCCTCAGTCCAACCCTTGGAGGCTTGACTTAGCAAACGTTATAGTGCCAAATGTGTTTGTAGATGTAGAGCTTATTGACGTCTTGGCCTGTAATTATAAATGAGAAACCAGAACAGTCAGAGGGATAAATGGGAACCCAATTTTGGTTATCTAAAAATCATGTATTGGAGAATGTTTTGGCTTGAATAAGAAACCACTTACCAAGATTTATAGGGAACAATATCAAGTGGATTACGAGAGGATGGTAAGAAGTTTTGGACTATGAGAGGTAGCCTATTTCAGAAAAAGAGGCAAGGATAACATACCAATGGTGGTAATGATAAGGCTCCATTTCCTACACTAGAATTTATGGGTTTCTATCAGAAAATGTATCACGGTTGGTACCAGTTCTATGGTGATGATCATAAAAGTAGAGTCCAGTAGACTTAATGTATCTCCATGAGGATCCAAAACCCCAACATTAACCTGGAATTTGATATTGCCAGTGAGACTAAGAAAATTTTGCACAACCGGTTGGTCTACTGGAATACTAGTAGAACTTTTAAAAATTATTCTTTGTTGTGACATCTATACTATTTCAAAACATCAATGTGTTTAGACATACTATGAAGTTAACCACCGTGGATAGTCAAGGAAGTAGACTCCTAGTTCAGTTATGGTGTCGGGTATGGGACAAGAACAATGGAGATTGTGATTACAAGACTTTTCACAATTCCTTTGTTATGTAGATATTCAGGGCACTTGGGGTTTAGATTGAAAGGATTCCTCTTAAGATAAGGATAGTCTTAAGACCGTTGGAATATAACTCAAAGAAGGGTCACTCCATAATTTTGTTGATTGGATTTTCAAGAGTGATCACACTTTGTCCGAGGGGTTGAGGTCAATTGGTTACAGCTTTGGGTTTTCATTGTGGAGACCTGAGTTCAAATCCCCATAGGGACATCTATTAGTTTACCCTACTACAGATGGTTAACTGAGAGGGGGGTGAATCAGAAAATTTTGAGCCTTAGTACTTTAAATCTAAACCTCAGATTCAACTCGGTGAATCAAACAACAACAACAACCAAAACTTGAAAACTCTTCAAAAACTTGATAAAAGCATATAAATTAAACAAATAACATTCATAGTTATCAAGCATCACATGTAACACAGGATTTAACAAGGAACCCCAATTTGGAAAAAACCTCTATGGGAATTGTCACCCACATAAAGAAATACTCTTCTAATGTATGCTCAGTTAAGAGCCAATCCTGTTAAAGATTACAATGCACATTTATTAGATGTGACCCTGTTAGTGGATTTACCTTAGACCTTTTAAGATCTTCATCATGTTAGGAGTGGATTGGTTAAAGGGCTTAAACATTCATCCTAGAATGTTAACTTTCTCAAGGGTTTACAAAAGACTTGTTAGGTCTACTCGATTGAGAGATTTTTAATTACAAATGTTAGTAAGCAACAATGTACTAATGTGACCTGTGATTCTGCAACTATACTTCTCTTGATCAGATCCTTTTTTTTCTCTCTAAAACTTACTGGCACCTACAACTCATCAACTCATCAGTCTCTCCTCTTGACTGATTATCCAACTCTTTCACTACTCTGCTCGATAGCTCTTCAACTTATCACTTCGCTAGTAGCTCTGTATAAACATACAAACTCATCAATATATAGGCCTTTGTTTTGCCTCTTAATCCTATTGGTTAGGGTTTCCCTCAATTGCGCTCAGCCATCTGATCTTCTCAAATAAGTTGATTCAATGTATTTTCAACTCGGTTAAGCGGTTAACCGTGCCTCATGACTTGCACTTTTGCTTGGAACTCACAACTTTCTTTTTCCTCTTAATCTACATCACATATTTTGAATTTGACTTTTTATGATCGTAGATCTTGTAACAGACTTTGTCTTTGTGCTTGGCAACTTCTTGATATGTGTGCCTTTGCATTAAATTCATTCTTCTCCTTGTATTTAATCTATGTTCATGCTCGGTTCCTTGCTCGGTGACTTTGGTGAATATCTTCACTCGATATCTGACTTCGCTCAGTTATCAACCTTGCTCGGTAACTAACCTTGCTTGGTTGTCAAATTTTCTCGATGACTGTCTTATCTCTGCTCGACCGACAAACACTTTACGGCTCAATAACTAGGCTACTCCCTTTACCGACTTGACCTTTCTTCTTTATCGACTTAACAACATCAAATGTTAAGAAACAATTATATCAATAGTTCCTTATCATTGTCTAATCTTTATTATCTACCCAATTAAGTTCCTCTTTGATTGATATGGCATCTTAATATAAACCAGAAATCAATTGCTTGACATCAATGACAAACTAACAACTGATCTAATCATTCTACTTGCTTGTATTCTTTTGAAAATTGATCTTCATCACCATTACCATTAGTTGGTTAACAATCTCCCTTTTTGGCATTGATGGCAACACTATCAATTGATGATGGTATACTTTGATCTTTCTATATTATGTATGCTCCCTCTTAGCTTGTTCTTCCTCTTTTCCTTCTGTTACATTCTCCCTCTTTCATGTAGTCTCATTTACTTGTATTCATCACTTGCTTTTTCTTTGTACTTACTTCTCCCTTGTAGAGTCATCAATTACATACTCATCAATTGCATACTTCTCCCTCTTTGAAAACAATGCCTCCTGAAATCTTGTTCAACTAGTGAATCATACCTTGCATGCATTGATTTCTTCTTTGTATGCGTAATTCCTTTCACAACTTCATGCATCACCTAAAGTGTGATCACTCGACATCAACTCAAAATTCAGATATTGTAATGTGTCTTAGAATTGATGCAACATGCCTCTTGCATTTAATGAATGTTGGATAGGGGTAGGACCCCTAATTTACCTCTGAGATACTCAAAAGCATCCTTCGGTAGTGGCTTGGTGAATATGTCAGCAAGCTATTCTTTTGAATTCACATACTCCAACATTACAACTTGTCTTGTACTTGCTCTCTCAAGTAGTGATACTTGATAAATATGTGCTTGGTCTTTGAGTGCATTACCAGATTCTTTGATATGTTTATTGCACTTGTATTGTCACAATAAATAGTGACTAGTTCGGTGATCTCTTCTTGCATGCCTTCTAGTAGCTATTTGATCCACACAATATTTGCACAATTCATAGCTGCAAAAACATACTCAGCCTCGGCAGTAGACTGTGATATACAACTTTGTTTCTTGCTTAGCCATGTAACTAGTCTTTCTCCTAAAAAGAATGTTCCTCCGCTTGTACTCTTTCTGTCATCAATGTTTCCAGCCCAATCAACATAAGTATAGAATTTCAAGTCAAAGTCTCCTCCTTTATTGTATAGTAGGCAAAAATCTTCAATTCCTTTTAGATATATAAAAATTCTCTTAATTGCAAACATATGTGTTTCCTTCAGATTGGAAGAAAACCTTGCAACAATCCCTACAACATGAGCAATATCAAGTCTGTTGTGCACTACATATTGCAACTTACCAATCATGGATCGATAGAGTGTCTCGTTGACTTCTTGTGACTCATCCTATTTAGATAATTTTGACCATCAGTGTTCCAACCAGTTTTGAGTCATCCATACCAAAGGTCTTTAGGATCTCCTTAATATATTTTGCTTGTGTAATATAGATCCCATCCTTTACCTATTGAATTTGAAGTCCAAGAAAGAACTTAATCCCTCCAATCATTGACATTTCAAACTCCTTTCTCATCTCCTCAGCAAAAGATCTGCACAATGTGTCATTGCCTCCAAAGATAACGTCATCAAAAAATATCTCAGTAATTAAAACCTTATTATTACTGTCACATTTCAGATACACATTGGTATTGTCACGAGTTCTTTGAAATCCTATTTTGATTAGATATGAATGCAGTCTCTCATAACATGCTTGGGGTGCTTGTTTCAAGCCATACAATGCTTTGTGCAATTTGCATACCATGTCTCGGTTAGTATTCTCAGCAAATCCTTTAGCTTGTTCTATATATACTTTCTCTTCAAGAATACCGTTAATAAATGCAGACTTAACATCCATTTGATAAACTTTGAATCCCTTATAAGCCACATATGCTAGTAGAATCCTTACTCCTAATCTAGCAACAAGTGCAAAAGTTTCACCATAGTCAATTCCTTCTTCTTGTGCATACTCCTTGCAAACTAATCTTGCCTTATTTCTGATTACATTACCATGCTCATTGAATTTATTTCTGAAAATCCACTTTGTACCGATTACATTCTTATCTTTTGGTCTTGGTACCAAAGTCCATGTATTATTATTTTGAATTTGATCTATCTCTCCCTTCATTTCTTTCATCCAATCTTCACTTTCTAAAGCATCTTTTACTTTTCTTGGTTCAAGTTCAGATATTAGACATGTGTTTTCTCTTACTTTGCTTCTTGTTAGAACTCCAGCAGTCTTATCTCCAATGATTTTCTTAGTGAGTGGTGTCTCTTTACATACTTTGCCAATACAGGCTCCTGTAGCCATTGGTATCTCTTCATTTCCATCATTCGGTGGAAGCTCTCTCTCCTCATCTTCTTCCTCAGTTTGTTCTTTCGGTAGGGTGTTAGGAATCTCGGTTTGTACATAAAAAATATTTGATAATCCTCAGGTTCCTTCTTGTTGTCTTCATCATTCTTCTCTGCAATTTCATCAATTCTCACATTTTTACTTTCTACAATTTTGTTAGTATTATTATTCAGACATTTCTAGGCTTTGCTTTTGGTAGAATATCCCAAAAATATTCCTTCATCTCCTTTAGAGTCAAAATTTCCATCTCTTGCATCTTTAAGAATATAACACCTACTTCCAAATACTTGAAGTAACTTACATTCAATTTGTCTCCATACCATATCTCATAAGGTGTTTTCTTTGTTCCCTTCTTTAGTTAGACTCGGTTAAGTGTATAAGCAGCAGTGCTGATTGATTCTCTCCATAAGGTATGTGAAATCCCATTCTCAATCATCAGTGTTCTGGCATAATCCACAATGGATATGTTTCTCCTTCTAGCTATACCATTCTGTTGTGGTGTTCTCGGTGCAGGCATTTGCCTCTTTATACCATGTCCATTGCAGAAGAGTGTAAATTCATTAGATATAAACTCTCCGCCTCTGTTAGATCTCAAACATTTCATCTGTCTCCCTGTTTCTTTTTCAACTCTAGCCTTTTAACACTTAAACATTTGAAAAGCATTAGATTTTTCTTTTAAAAACATAACCAACATCATTCTAGAATAATTATCAACAAACAATATAAAGTATCTCTCTCCATTATAGCTTTGTGTTCTCATGGGACCACATAGGTCGGTGTGTACTAATTCCAATATACCTTGTGTAGTATAGTTTTTTCTTGTAAAGCTCGATTTGGACATCTTACCTACTTGACATCCTTTACACATTACATTCTCAGGTTTGTCTAGACTCGGTAGACCTCTTACCCAGTTCTTCTTACTTTGATTAAGTTTTGAAAATTAACATGACATAGCCTTTTGTTTCATAGCCATACTATTGTTAATTAGGATTGCACCTATAGCTGGATGTAGGATGTAGCCATCCTATTGGAACATGGAAACATTCTCCTTGGTGGATGAGAGAATGAATCTTTGGGTTCTAGGCCGGTTCCTAATAGATTTGGGATATCACCTAATACTAACTTTTATGGTTTTGGGAAAAGGGAGAAGGGGAACTGAAAATGAAAACTGATTAACAAAGGTGATACACCAAAATAGATTCAGATTTATCAGAATTGCAAGATTGTTCTTACAAAACAAACATTACTAAGTTTTGCAAATGATTTCACTTCTCAACACCTAGGATGGTTTACAATTCACTATTAGGGTTTGATGCCACTAATGGTACGAATTTAACCAGCAAACGGGTAACTTCTGCAAAAGGTTAATTCTTTATAACCTAGAATAGGAATTTGAATCAATTCACTAATCTATGCTCAAAAGGGGATAAACACTTAAATGCAGAAAAATTGAAAGGAGTAATGATAGAACTCTGAAAATATTTGAATAAGGGCCAGCTCTATTATCTTCAAAATCTGCAAAATGGTTACAAAAAAAAAAGAAAAAAGTGCAAAGGAATGACATGTTCACTAATACAACTTTTTTCTCGAATTCTTAACCCCTTACAATGAATAAGAAATTCATATATATAGCCTCCAAGGCTAATTCCAAAAATGAAAAATCCCCTTAAAAAGTGCCTCTAAAACAGATAGATCCCCTGAAATTCATGCCCAAATAATGCCTATGATACAGTTTTCAAAAGCTTTCCATGATCTCTATGAAACCCTAGATCTAAGACATAAATCATGCCTAGAATTTAGCCCTAGACTTGTATCCCCTAATGTTGATATATTTGATTTACAACATTAATAATAAATATCAACATATATTTTAATAATATATATCAACATATATTACAAATACATTATAATCCCCTTAAAGAATATCCAAAATAACTAAAGGTGCCAACTTCACCTAAAACCCTAATCACAATTGTATAACCCAGCCCATGAAGTTGATACCATAATCTTATCAGCCCTTACTCCATATGCAAACTCGACACTCTAGTTAACCGCTTAACTTCACAAGCTATGGTTAACATGACCAACACAATACCGAAAAATCTCTGACATATCATGTGATAGAACTATCATGGCACCTTTAGTAGAGTTGTTGTGCACTGTGGTGGACAAAAATTTAACTCATCCTGCACTGTGGATTCCAAAATTTTATCAATTCTGACATAGGCATCATTGTATCGTATTGCATTTTGTGTGTTGAGAAGTAAAGAGCTTAGGGTTTTGTTGTTGTTGCTGTTTGGCACCGCCATGCTAGCATTTGGACTGTTTGTCTTTGTTATTTGTTGCAATCTTTCCATGAAGTTTGGCTTTGATCATGGAGATGAGACTCCTCTTTGTAATTGCCGCTAAGTTTAGAAGGTAACTTGACCTCTTACAGTTTGTATGTTTCTAAGAAACTCGGCTTCTTTATGTGCTTTCCACTAAAGTTTTAAAAACCATGAATGAGGAAGTTCGGGCTTCTCCTGTTAATTGGAGTGTATTATTGCTTCTAGGTTATTGCGTCTATTTTGCATTCCATGTAAAGTGGTGCCTCTTTGCATGTGTTATAAGAACTCGAGTTCTCACCGTGGCTGCACCTCTTGGAACTTGGAGTTTAAACACCATAATATATGGCATCTTTCATGTATCATTGCAAGAACTCGATCTCAGGCTCCCTTTGTTTATTGAATATGGGTATCTTACACTTGAACTAGTATTATTTGATGGGATGTGAAGTGGGTCTTCTTACCACTGTAAGCTTGGGCTCAGTCTGGAGTGTGGCTGAAAGATATGGAGATATCTTACTTGAATCATGGCTTCTTCTAGCCACATCTTTAGACTTATCCTTAACTCATGGTGCAAAAAAACTTAAGCTTGGAATCCTATGAATTCACATCTCCATTGTGCTTGACTTGTAACAGATAAGTGATCCTTCTGTATCTTCTTGTTTTCTCGAAATCGCTCCATGTTTTTCTTTGTAAATCTAAACTTGTTGTTTGGTGCCGCCATTGTAGTATATAAACTGGAAGTTGTAACCATGAGAAATGGCATTGTATGTATTTGTTTATTCTTCGATAAATCGGCTTCTTTGATGTGAACTTGAGTGTATCTAGGTTACCGCATCTTTAGATGGAACTTCGGGTTTCATTGTTTGCTTAGAGTCGGCCTCCTTCACTCGAGCTAGTAATTGTGCTGCATGTTACATTTTAGTTGCACTTGATCCTTCACCATGAAACTCGGCCTCTACTAGGTATGTAACTATGTGTTTTCTTTCAACCAAGAAGACTTCGAGCATGAACTTCATTTATTACACCACTTACAAAGTGGGTCTTTGCATCTTGCAGCTACATCACTTTGTGGGTCTTCTTCAATCACCTCGGTATAGCTTAAACTATGACTGGGAGATGCAAAACTCAGTATTAACCATGACATCTACCAGCCACAGCTTAAGACTCTTATCGATCTGACTGAAACTTGATGTCGAGCATAGATTTTATTGCATGAAATATGGAGAAACATGAAGATAAGTTAGCTAAAACTCTTCTCCCATTTTGTACTTCACTAAATTTGACCACTATGTCTTGCACTATTATCTGTATCTTAAAAACATCCTTGAGTTCCTATTTCTTCATTTCTAAAATGCTTCTTCATTGCACAATCACTGTTAGTAATTTTTTACCAGTCACTTTAAAATCTCTTTTGCTGATTCAAACACCACTGTTATACTTTGATAAAATGTCGAGAGTGATGCTCCATTTGTTTGAAAAATTACTCCTACAACTAGTTTCTTTGATGAATTTGTGAACTTCATATGGCTGTAGATGGCTTGCATACTTTAAAAATTTGTAAAATGAATATTCACAGCTTGATAAATGAATGATAGTACAACTTGATTATATTGCATATGTTTGCTCACTGTTAACATGCTCACTTGTAACACATTCAGAATACCAATCATTTATTTCTTCTTGCTTCCACTTATTTTCTTTTGATGGCACAATCACTTAGGCACTTGAATTTAATATTTGAAAATAGAGAACACTCCTAGACTCACTAGTAAATTACCAGGCTTAAACACAGTTCTCTTTTTTGATGTTGAATAGGAACTTTCTTTTAAAAAAGAAATGCAACAAGATATAAGAATGTTTGTTTATTATCAATGAAGTTTGAGCACGGGCTCATGACACTCAAGGATACATTTTTTAAACCTTTCTATACTTTATAGCACAATTCTGTAGCATTCTTTTTGTAATCAACAACAACAGTGATCTTATTGAATTTGTACTTTGGAATCAACAAAGACATATTATACCAGTGTTTATGTAACTGTAGCTTGGCATTTGATCATGACTATTCTAGAACACTTTTCTTTGATATTTTAGCTTGTTTTGCACCTTCTTTCTCTGATTGTGAAGTTGAAACCAGTCAACTTGAAAGACTGCAAAAATATTATGTTAAACTCTCAAACAACAACATTATGCACTTGTTAGATTAGTGAACATAATAAACAATTTAGTTTATGAAAATGCCAAAATGACACTTGTGAATCAACATTTAGACCATTATGCTCACTAATAAACAAAGATCCTGCAATCTAGGTTTCTCAGTTGGAAACATTAAGTCTCTTTCTAAATCATTGTATATGTGAATACTTATACTTTACATTCATCACTTAGATGCCAATTGCTATGACCCAGAATCTCTTATAATAGTATTTCTATTACTTTATTTTTCTTAGACATATGAAGTCAAATGATCATTATGGCATCATTTATAGCTGAATATATCATTTGTTGATTCCCCCTTTTGCACATGTTCACTCTCTTCTGCACACACATCACTTATTTAATCTACAAGTCTGCTTCCTGTTTGTTGTAACATATTTCAATTAGGAACAATTTGCATTATTGATTTCATATGTATTTCTTATAACAACACTTTTATTACTTTGTTGTGTCTTCCTTTCTTTCCTACATATCATACTTTAGAGTTTGTGGACATCTCTCGCTTGCACATAATCAATTCTGAATCCCCATGTTAGGTTGATGGATTCAATAAGAAAATCCATGTATGTATGTAAATGTCATGTGGGATGACATCTATGTATGAATGTGGGTTTGATGGTTGGATTTATTGACCTATCATGGGGATTCTCTGCTTTCCTAAATAGCAATCCCTTCCTAATGCAGGATAACAACTATATGCAGTAAAAGGTTTCATAAAACTATGTCCCTTTGATACTTTATTTAGTTATTGCAAATGTATACCTTGTTATTGCATTGATGTTTAATTAGTTGATATGTAGTTCTGAAAGTGTTGATAATAGTAGTATGTTGTTTGTGTTTCATGCATTGCTTAGATCCAGTTGGATCTAACACCATTTTCTCTCATGATGCAGGTAAAAATACAAAAGAACTAGGATGAGATAAGGCATAAGTCATGAGGACCCAGATGACACCATTGCTCAACCCCAACATGCAGAAGACCAACTGACAACAATCATATGATAAGGAAATGCATGATACCCTTACTCCATACTACTAGCATGCTTCCTTTTTACTTTCAATACTGTACATTTTCTCAATGTTTTCAACTGAAAGATGTAACCTATAAAGGAATACTTGCTTATTGCATTCATTTTGAGTGTTCAATGTAATGATCCATTTTTTTTTGAATTTGGAAGTTTAAATCAGATCAATACTTAGAGAACAACATAAGTGTTAAAATGAATGCAATAATAAGACATTTGTCTTCAATATCTGAATAAAGTTTGAAAGGACATAGTTTTATGAAAGCTTTTCTCCTGTTAATAGTTGCTAGGCTGCATGTATACTTTCTCTTTTCAATTTGAACAATTCTACAACTTTAAGACAACAACTATAAAATTCATAATCCAATGTAAGATAACAATCAATTTATCAATTTAGTGCAACTAAAATGATAACGCATACATCTTCAGTTTTAGCAAACAGGCAACTATTTATGGATGTATGGAGGTAGAATAATTTACCTTTAGATTGACCTCCAGTAGCAATTAGACTTCCCTTCTGATCAAATACTTTAACCTTCTTATTTTGAAATTCCAGTCGGTGACCAGTATTGTTTAACTGTGCCACACTCAACAAATTGTATTTCAGGCCTTCAACCCAATAAACATCATCACACTTAGTATTGTTTAGTATAATTATAGAACCTTTTCCTTTTACAGGATATGGGGCATCATTTCCAAATCTAACATTTCCTCCATTATGCTCTTTCAAAGTAATAAACTTTTTAGTATCCCCAGTCATGTGGTGTGAGCAATCGATGTTTATAATCTGTGTATCATTTTTACTTGTGATATTAGGGCATTTTCTTCAACATACCTCTATTCATTAGATGTATCTTTAATAGCAACATAAACAACCTCTATTTCATCTTCATTGGTGTCATCATTAGATGAACCTCCTTCAGCAATGTAGCATGCTTTCTTTCCTTTGTTCTTGAAATATCTGAATCTTCTAAATCTGTTCTTAGTCTTTTTGGTGTCTCTGTTATCTCTCTTCTCATTATTGTCAGGACTATTAGAAGCTATGTGACCAATCTTGTTGCATGAAAAAAATTTCAAAGGTATCTTACCTTTGTACTTTCCTTTACCTCTCGATATTCTCCTAGCCAATAATGCTTCAAATTCATCTTCATTCTTTTCATCTTCAGCATATAGATCTTCAAGCTCACTCTTACAACTATGAAACCTTTCACTAACACTACTTGCATATCTATCACTAGATCTAGAATCTCTATACTTCCCAATAGTCAAGGATGATTTGAATGCAGATTTAATCTTAGAAGTAGCAGGTAAACTATTATCAAAATCATTTATCTCAAAATCAGTTTGCTTACCAATTGTGGCATCCAAAGTAACAACCATCTGTGGAATGGATTTCAACTCTTGAATAGAAGACACACAGATGGCATAGATAGGTAGCAGTGTTCTAAGCATCTTGCTTGTAACATCTTCTTCATTAATATTTCCACCAGATCCTCTAATTGCAATAACAATCTCCTTTAGTCTTGTGTTGTATGCAGTAATGTTTCTCCTTCTTTCATTTCCATTGATTCAAACTTTCCTCTTAAGGTTTCAGCCTTAGCTTTATGAACATGTTGATCTTCACCAAAAACTAGTGTAAGCCTATCCCACATCTACTTAGCAGTAGTACAACCTTCTAAATAATTTAACTCTAGATCAGTGAGAATAGAAGTTATCTCTATCATCACTTGTGTATGTTCTTGTATTTGTCTTATATGCTCAAGTGTCAGAGGACCGAATAGTGGAGGTGAGTACTCATTGTCAAGATGATCCAGTGCATAATCTCCAATACCAGATATGTGAAGCCTCATTCTATTCTGCCATGTAGAAAAGTTATTCTTATTTGACTTCAATGCTTCCTATTGACGGGGGTTTGTGCTGGGTCCACCAACAGATGTAAGTGTCACCAGATACCAGGGTATCGACCAAATTTGCCTGTAAAGGTTGTCTAGAGAAATGAGATTCTGTAGGCCTTCAAGCATGTGAGAGTCGGGTCTCGACAATGCGGGAGATAAGTTGGGCATTATGACTATTTTGTTTGGGGGAATAGCTAGTTATCTCAGGTCATCTTCTCCGGGGATTTAGGTAAGTAGGGTCTCCTGCAAGCATTCGTTAATCATAAACTAAACTTCAAAAGATATGCTAGGGTTAGAAGTATTCCATCTATCTATAGTCATGCAAATACATTCAAAACATCAACCAAGCTCTAACATGCTACACTAAAATACTGAATGCGCGCACAACCATCAGTTCATACGCATTCAATAGTGAGGAAAAAGAAGGTCGTTAATCTACTTAAAACATTAGAGCAAGGGACATAAGAAACATACAACATGAAAAGTATTAAGTTAGAGATCGAGAGACCAACAACAACATTGCCAAAATCCTTCTTTCTTCATTAATAGTGTTCCAGCATCACTGGTGAGTACATCAATAGGCTCCAAGGGAGCGTTTATCTACTGAAAGCTTCTAAAGACTAAGGAGTGTTGAGCTCTACAACTGTGAGAACTGAAAATACTATAGCTATGGAATGCATAATCATCAATTTTGCCAACCCTTGGAATGAGGTCAGACTTATTATTTATACACAACTTGCCCTAAAATTAACCTAATTTATCTTTACACTCAACCAATAAAATACAATTTTTGATGGCTGGTACTACCTGCACCATGCTACAACAACCTCAGGAAGAGAAGAGGTCTGACATGTCAGAGGAATGAGAAAAGAAAGGAGGTATGGAAGAATCAGCCTCGAGAAGAGAGCCAGAGGGAGAATAGAAGAAATCTAATAACCTGGGGATCGAGGCTACATGCCTCATTAATGGAAAAGAGGCTCACTGTCTCTGCTGTGCCAAGTGTTATGTTGGAGTGGCGCCTTGGGAAGACCACCTGTCAGAATCATCTTTGAGCCGACGTGCCTTTTTGGAGTCACCTAACTTCTGACATCCTTATTAACTATCTGACAATGACCGGTCGGCTCCGGGGAACCTGGATGCGGGTCATCCAAAGAATACAAAATTGTAGATCCAGAACTCTGGGATCTGGGAGTTTAATTCTCAAAGAAAAAAGAATACAACACATGCACGATCGATGGAATTCTATGGACTCCAAAGAACCTTATTGTTCCTTACTATTTTTGAATGCTTCCAATACTTGGCTTACGCCTTCTTTGTCTATGTCCTTAATGCTGTCCCATCGACTGTGAATAGCTTCCAACTTTTCCTCAACCTCTCCAGCCCCATTCCGGAACTCATCTACCATCTTCATAGCATCATGTGCTTGGATCATCATCTTGGATAATCTTGATAACCTTCCCTGGCCAAAATCTCTAGCAACTGTATACAAGGATTCCATATGTTCATCAAATTTACTAAGGACGTAGTCCTCCGAGGTGCATGTCCTGGTGGTGAAGGGATCGACTCATGATACTCCGACCACAAATGCCTGAAATAGGCCCAAGGGATATTGAGCCATGGTCATTTTATCTTTTAGGGCCTTAACCAGTTCCTTGCATACCTCAATTTTGAGGCCAAGTCTGGAGTACTGGGCCTGGAGGGAATCATATGATTTTTCTCCCAAAATTCCCACCTCTGTGATGACTTCTTCTCTGGTGTTCCGGATTTCTTCCAATTCGGCCTTCCACTTTTCATATTTCTCTAAGTCTTGCTCCCATACAAGAGCGGAGCCATTGGCTTGGTTGATGAGGATTTTGACCTGGTAAAGATCTGGGAGGGACACCTCTAGAAATTGTCTTATGGCAACTATCTTCTCAGTGACCCACCCGTCCACAACTTGCGCCTTCTTCTTCATGGCCCGGAGAGAATCCACGTCACCCTATGCAAGCGACAATCCAGAGGAAGAGCTTTCTGGGTGGATCTCAGACAAAGGCTATATAAGTTTTGCTAGAAGTGCGAGGAGATTAGCATTGATTTCTCTTTCCTCTTTTAACTTCTAGCCCTGTTTAATGTATCAGGCCTCCACTGCTTTGGTGGCCTCTCTCAGCAAGTCTAGTTCACCCTACTTATCTCTTCTCCCCAGTGTCACTTCTATAATGTTGTAATCTTTGGGATTTACAACCACTGCATCTACGTCTGGAGGAGGTATTTTAATAGTTGCAACTGTGTTTCCTGTTGGACCAGTCTGGAGGGCATGAAATGTCCATGCCTTCTTAGGCTTCTGGGCCTCTACATTTCAGGCCATCATTTCAACCAAGGAGAGAGGAACACCTGATGCAATCATCGGGGCCTTTCTTTATCTTGATTCTACTAGACATTGGGGCGGCTAGGATGGCTTTGTTGTTAAGACCTGGGCATTTGGATTCTTTTTAGAATCATGCGGCACATTCCCAGAATGTACAGTGTCATTGGGCTCCTTTTCTTTGTCCTATTCCTATTCTTGCTCTTGATCCCGCTCTCCGAAGGCCTCACTATTTTCTACCATGTTGGCATCCTCTTTTGTGATATCCAGAACTTCCTCTTCTCCAGCATCAATATCACTTGTATCTTTGGGGACTTCCTCATCCCTCTCAGCATCAGTTGATCTGACATTTACATTTTCTGGGACTTCCCAGTCATTCTATTGTTGTTTTTCTTCGGCCTCATTGGCCTCGTCTGTTGGAACATCTTCCTCCATTGGAATATATTCTGGAGGTGGGTGAGGTCTCTGGCCAAAGTTTAACAATGCGGCTACCTTTACTACCTCACCAAATGTGCTCCGGGGCATTTGGTCACCTAGAGTAACCGAAGGCATCTAGAGCATGATGAATGGGGGTACGGTTGATCCCGTAGGTCTGGTTTCCCTAATCATTGGCTTCTCGTCTATAAGTTTCCTAGATTCATCCTCAGTCTCTTGGACCGGTGTCTTCTCCCATTCGGGCTCTTTTTGTGTTTCATCCCAGACCTCCTGCTTTGCGACAACTTCTTGTTCTAGGATCTCTTCTTCTGTGGGGATATCCTCCTTTTCTTGGGTGGTGACTTCTTCCACCGCGTGATCTAAATTCTCATGGAGGTTCATGAGATCATTTGTCTCGAAGACGTTGTCAAAACCATCGTGCGGGGGAGAGGAATCAAAAATATCCTCAAGTTTGGGGGAGTCCGAACTGACATCTACTGGAGGCATATCTGGCATACCGGGGCTGGTGGTTGCACTTGGAGTGGGGGTCACCCTTTTCTTCTTCTTTCTCAACAATGGGACCCCGGTCTCCAAAATACTGGTAGACTCCACCTAGGCAAAAGTCTTTCTGCTCATCATTGCAACCAACGACGGGGATCCTATCGGGCAAGAAGATGTCATTGGAGTCACGAGGATACTGGAGGTTATCTATGTTCTTATCTGCTGGCTAGCCAGTCTTGCCGACTCCATTTGTTTCTGTAGTTGTACCATTATGGGGGTTGGGCCTTGGGGAGGTACCTTAGCCAAGGTATCTTCTTTTTCTTTCCCCTTACTTGTGCTAGGTCTGGTGGCGGTAGTGGAATTTGAAGCAGACCTTCGAACAATCGATCCCTTCTGGGTGCTTTTGGGACACACCCAGGCAAAATACTTGTGACTGGCCTCCAAAATAGGGTGGCATACTCCCTAAATTGTCAAGTCTTCTAGGGTGGTCCAATCCACCGGAGGGAGATCCAACTTGTCTAATCCATGTCCTTTGTATGTTGGGTCTTCTAGTGACCTGTCATCTAAAAAACCCTTCAGAAAAGTCTGAAGGTCAAGCACCTTCATGAGTCCCTTGGACATTCGTGAATGTTGATAGGCCCAGAGATCAAAACTGTCCTGACAGTCCGCCCAAAAATCTTCAATATCTTCTTTGTGCGACAGGGATGCCCAGGGAAGTGCCAAGGCAATCTTGCTTAGAGGATCATAATTTTTCTTGGTATGGTGGAATTCCACCAGTCCCAGGCTCTTCAATTCACTATCTACCTCCCTTGCTACAGAGATGTTGCACATATAATTCCCACACGAAGTAGGGAATGGGACATTAATGACCTTCTTCAATGTGAAGAAGGCGTGTAGGTCTAGGATCTGCCGGTAGAACTCCAAAAGAATGATTCTATCCCCGCAATACCAGGGAAGGAGATAGGGTTTCCCAGAGAATCTGGTCACTTTAATGTAGGTGTGTTTCTGGAAATAAATAAAATAATGGCCGTAAGTACTGACCAGGTTCATCGCCTTCTGCGATAATCAGTACCCACAGTCCTGGGTAAGTGTCAGAATATTTTGGTAAATGAAAGCATCATTTACCCTGCATAAATTAGGAAACTGAGTTCCCATTGGACTTGGGGATAATGATCCCATGGTGTTAATTGGCCTAGCCTGTTCCCAAGTTCACCTACTATTCCCAAACCCATAAAAGCTAGTCTTTGTTGGGCCAGTGCCCATAGCATGTAAGATGTCATATAGAACTTGGAACTCTGGACGACGCCCTTCAGCTGTGTGTCCACATGATTGGCTATAATAGCCACCCAGTTGAAGGTCTGGTTGTCGGTGGTGATGTAGTAAAGGAAGTAATAAATCCATGCTGAGAAATCCCAGGCATGGGGCAATCCGAAGATCCTGCATAAAAATATAATGCCCGCTTGAATGGGCTCTTTGAAATCCCCACGGGGAATTTCCAACTTCATCCTTTTATGGTCCCTCTTCGGGGACTTCAGCCACTGGTTATTCAGACATTGTCGAGAGACAAGGGAAGCTTCCTCAAAATCTTGTAACAACTTGGCCCAATTGATGATGATGGACCCCTTGAACTGTGGAATCCCCAGCCCTAAGGCAAAAGTTGCTACGTCCAGAGTGACAATTTTTGCTAGATATTGTAACGGTCGGGGATTGGCAAGCAGAATAGTCTGATCAGGTGCATTGTACAATGTTTCTAGTTGAAGTATCAATTTCGATGATTGCACCGAATAAGGAAAGTTTGTAGCCTTAATAATGTCAGAGGCGGCCAAATGAGTGGTCATACTGTCTCCGTCGGCCTTTAGCCTGTAGATGGCTTGGATTAAGCCTTGCATTTCAGCCCAAAGTCTAGGCTTTGTGTGTGTTATTTCTTGGACTTTGGAATCCACCTTGGATCCCATGAGAATGCCCTCCTTCGGGTATTTGGAGGTCAGTGGAAGCTTTGCTAGCATCTTTTTGGCCTTGGTTTTTGTGGCAGCCCGAGTGGAGGTAGTTGGTAGCTCCGGGCTATTAGGAGGAGTGATCACCTCAGACATTTTGATCACACAATCTAAAACCTGCAAGACTGGAGAACCGTCAATACATGGTATAATAATAATTATTTTGTGTATTCCAGGGGAAATATCATCAAATCGCACCTGTCCAAAAAGTGTTAGCATATATCGAAACCCCAGAGTATTTAAGAAAAAGAATGAGCTAGATTATGATAAACACCCAGGGGCTCTGGGGTATTGAACCAAATGACAAAGATGGAATGAGGACCCAGGGGCCTCAGCACCTAGAGTCTAGAAGAACTAGCCATTGCCGTGTTGATGTGACCACTAGGAAGCCATACTCGGCTGACATGGTTTGTCATGTGGCCACGTGACAGGTGGTGTAAATGAAATTAATGGTGACAAGTGGGATGAAACAAGGGAAATTGAATGCCAGATGGGATGGGGTTTGAATTCCCACCCATGGGAAATTAATCCCACCATTAAGATGACACGATAAAGGAGAGAGAAAGCTGCCATGGCTTGAACCAGTGAGGTGCCGAGTTTGAACTGTGGCGACTCCCTCTCGATGAGCTTGATAGAAGGATTCAAAATGTGATAGAGCGCAACAAGGTCGACAGGATGGAAGGATATATAAGAGGTATACATACTAAGATACAAAGAGCTGAGGCATATATACAACATTTATAGAGTATCTTCACAATGTATAGAACTTACGAAGGCACAAAAGCTAACCTGCGACAATGTACAATATATATACTAGATTACAATTGCACAAAAGACAGACAACCCTCTGGCAGGGCCAACCCACCAACGGGAGGCAAACCAGGAACAAACATAGAAAATGGAAACAAAACTAAATGAAAGCAAAAGAAAAAAAATGAGCACCATAAAAGGGAAGACAAAAAACCAGAGGAACAGAAAACCAAAGAAGGAAAAATGACAACCAACCTGGAAATGTGAAAGACGCAGGGAAGACGAACACGAAAAGTGCTCTGCAATAGGTCCACCTTCAAACAATCACAAGCAACCACCGAAAATCAACATTTAATTAGCCACTAAGCATAGGGAGAACCTCGATGTTTAATCGCCTTAATCACCTCAATATCGCTTTGAATGCTCTAAGTGTTTTAATTGCGGTAATTGTGAAAATGATAGGTAACTTCCATTTATACCCCTAGGGTAAAAATAGGTTGCGCTTTCTGAAAACTCTGGGACAAGAAAATCCTTCAGACTCCAAGCTCAGGGATTCCATGCGACCATACCTTCTCGTGGAAGAAGACATAATGGCAGAGAATCCCAGAGTCCGGAATCCAACTCTAGAAAGAACAAACAAACTCTGAGACCGGGTCCCGAAGGCACGAGGAAGAAAAAATAAAAGAAAGACAAACCTCACGGAAGCAAAGCCCGGAGGGAAAACAAAGAAAATGAAAGAAAACAAAGGAAGAGAAAAAGCGAAAAAGGGGGGACCCAAAATTTTTCCTACAAAATGTAGGGACAGGTATGCAGGGCATAACACTTCACTCTTATACATATTTGGACCTTTAGCTCAAGTACCTGTAAATTTATCTTCTCGGAGCACTAGCTCTGATACCAATTTTTGGTTTAACCTACTAAAGATGGTTAACTAAGAGGGGGGGGGGGGTGAATTGGAAAATATTGAGCCTTAGTACTTTAAATCTAAACCTTAGATTCAACTCAGTGAAACAAATAAAAACATCAACTGAAACTTGAAAACTCTTCACAAACTTGATAAAAGGATATAACTTAAATAAATAACATTCACAGTTATCAAGCATCACATGCAACACAATATTCTAACAAGGAAACCCAATTTCGGAAAATCCTTTGTGGGAATTGTCACCCACAAAAAGAAATACTCTTCTAAAGTATGTTTGGTTAAGAGCCGATCCTATTAAAGATTACAATGCACATTTGTTAGATGTGACCTTGTTAGGGGATTCACCTTAGACCTTTTTATATCTTCACCCTATTAGGAGTGGCCTGGTTAGAGGTCTTAAAAATTCATCCTAGAATGTTACCTTTCTCAAGGGTTTACAAAAGACTTGTTAGGTCTACTCGATTAAGATATTTTTTGTTACAAATATTAGTAAGAAATAATGTACTAATGTGACCTGTGATTCTACAATTATACTTTTCTTGATCAGATCCTTTGTTTTCTCTCTGAAACTCACTGGCACCTACAACTCATCAACTCATCAGTCTCTCCTCTTGACTAGTTATCCAAATATTTCACTACTCTACTCGGTAGTTCTTCAACTTATCACTTCGCCAGCAACTTCGTATAAACATAAAAAATCATCAATATATAGGCCTTTGTTTTTCCTCTTAATCCTATTGGTTAGGGTTTCCCTCAATTGTGCTCAGCCGTCTAATCTTCTCAAATGAACTGATTCAATGTATTTGCAACTCGGTTAAGTGGTTAATTGTGCCTCGTGACTTGCACTTTTTCTTGGAACTCAAAACTTTCTTTTTTTGCTTAATCTACATCACATATTCTAAATTTAACTTTTCATGACCATAGATCTTGCAACAAACTTTGTCTTCGTGCTTGCCAACTTATTGATCTACGTGCCTTTGCATTAAATTCATTTTTCTCCTTTTATTGAATCTCTATTCATGCTCAGTTCCTTTCTCAATGACTTCAATGAATATCTTCACTTGGTATCTAAATTTTCTCAGTTACCAACCTTGCTCGGTAACTGACCTTGCTCGGTTGTCAACTTCACTCGGTGACTGCCTTAGCTTTGTTCGACCGACAAACACTTTACTGCTTGGTAACTAGGCTGTTCCCTTTATCAACATGACCTTTGTGGCTTTACCAACTTAACAACATCAAATGCTAAGTAAGAAAAAATTATATCAATAATTCCTTATCATTATCTGGTCTTTATTATCTGCCCAATTAAGTTCCTCTTCAATTGATATGACATCTTAATATAAACTAGAAATCAATTGCTTGACATCAATGACAAACTAACAACTGATCTAATCATTTTACTTGCTTATATTCTTCTGAAACTCGGTCTTCATCACCATTACCTTTGGTTGGTTAATAACATCTTCTGTGACTCTTAGTCTTCTTAGTTGGCTTATGGTTTCTAGTGTGTTTTCTTGAAAGGAGATGATATTTGTAAACGATCTCTAATATAATATGAATGATCACACACTTATTAGGGTTTATGGATGCAAGCAACCCCTCACAAATTACCAGTCTTTGTTTCTGAGAGAGTTTCTTTTTTTAGAATTCATCTAACAATTAATCTGGTTTGAAAAGGAGGTAAATGGACCAAGAAAGAAGGGGACCTTTATGCCCCATATAGTCAGATATGCAGGACTGTTGGTTGGTTCTGGTTCTCTTGAATAGGTTCAAGGTTATTTAAAAGGAGCATACCATTTGAAGGATAGAAATGAAAAGGTCTATGACCCTTAGGGATATATTAATTCTTTCATAAAAGAGATTAAACATCAACATGATTGAAGATATTGCCCAAAATTGTGTAAACCCTCAAGATGTTATACAAAAGTGGAAAAAGTGAAATATATTGAAGAAATTGGAGGAGGACGAACATAAGAAGGGGAAACCATGATTTCATTATGATCAAACCCATGAAATAATAAGAATGGAGTTGTTCTTGAGAGATATTGAGAAACTACATGGAAAAGATAAAATCAATGTACTACAAGAGGTTAAGCTTGATCCTCCTAAAAGGCATATAAAATTGATTATTCGTGACTCAGATTTAGAGAATGCATCAAGCTCTCTTCCTCCTAAGAAAAAAACTAAATGAAGTAGTACCCATTGTATCTTATGATGATTCAGAGGGGGAGGGAGACATTGAAGAGGCCGCTAGTGCGCTCAAAGCACTTGGTAATGATGAAGAAGTGGATAGGCTTGGTTCTCCATTAGTATTTCAGGAAGAAGTTCATGGTGTTGGAAATGAGATGAGTAACTCAGAGGGGAGGGGTGAATCAGTTTCTCCAAAACAAATCCCTTTTCCCTTAGATGTCTTAAACAATTTAACAATGTTACTCGGTTAATTAAAATATTCTTCTGTAACTTGGGTGTCAAAGCAATCTTTATGATATCCAATGTAATTATACTTTAGTGATTAAGTGAAGAAACATAAAGCATGAAACAAATAACATATACATAGGTGACACCAAGGTTTACTGTGGAAACCAAATATGGGAAAAACACCCAATGTAACTGTCCACCTCTTTTCGTGATTCGTGGTTCCCAAGCTTTCCAAAGGCAAGGGTTAGTAGCAAAGGTTTTACAAATGATATAAATCCAATAAAAAAATACTACTAAAAAGAATAACTTGAAGCATAACCAATAAAATGTACAAGAAAAGAAAGGAAAACAAATGAATGCAAACCCCAAAGTGCTTGAAGTTTCTATTGTCTCTCTCTACTCCTTCTGAAATGTTGTTTTTGATGCTCAGT
>MU226429.1:2267439-2279012 GCA_018584345.1 Thuja plicata
TAATTTAATTGGAAGAATTTAATTAGTAAGTTTAAATATTTGAATTTAAACTATAGGAAATTGAATTGAATTAATTAATTAATGGTAATTAATCAATTAAGGTTAATTAATTAAATAAAATTAATTACTTAATTAATTTTGGGAATTTGATTAGATGATTTGGGGAATGAATTTAGAAGAAAATAGATGATTAAAAAACCATTAATTAATAGATGAAAATTAGTGTTTTTTAATGTAAAGTCGCAAGCCTGTCCATTTTTGGGTGCCTACATTTGCCCCTCTTTGATGCGATGTGCCTTGTCACAGTGTGTCAAAGAATTTTCAGATTTGATCCTGCCCCAGCTTGCCCCAATGATAGCAAGTGGGCTATATGCCCCCTCAACAAATTAAGCATAGAAAATGTATCAGATGAGCATTAATTTGTTGAAAATGTGAATCACTATATGATAATGATGAATGCATTCCTATGTTAGTTATGATGTTATTGATGATGGATGCATTGATTATTTGATCTACTATGCACATGTTTTGGATTTTTCTTATGCAATAAATGAATGCAATCTACCATGCACAAATTTTTTGAGTAATGCATGTGTTACTTAGAAGGAAGTTAGTTTGGAATGTGATCTCTGGGATTGATTGATAGATATGGAATGATAGAAAGGAAATTTTTTCTTTTTTGATATATATGATTTGATAGAAAGGACGAGTGTCCCAAGTTGCTGCCCTTGTTTCCAATATTTGTCATCATTACATCTTTTTTTTATTTTTTCTAAAATTCCAAAGAGAGTCTAATGTATCCAAATCACATACCACCTGTATACCACCACAACCTCTTGATAGCGGAAGGAGTAGAGAGATTGAATAGAAAGAGAACCTAGTGCACCTAAATATTGACCATCTATGTTCACTTATGTTCCCTATTTGAAAAGAAAGAGAGCCAAAAGCACCTAGATATTGACCATCTAGATACCGCTTTGTCCTCTGAATTTAACTAAAAAGAGGAAACCAAGATAGAACTCCTATGCACCCAAATTCCATCTGGATAACACCGCAAGCTCTTGATTCCGTAAAGAAAAGCCAAAGCAAACAAGATAGAAATCCTATGCCCCTAGAGTCCATCTAGATAGCATCGTGAGATCTTGATTGAAAAATAAAAGAAAATACCATAGAAACCAAGATAGAACTCCAACACACTCAAATTCCATTTGAATAGCACCATGAGATCTTGGTTCTATTCACTAAATAAGCAAATAAAAGAGAAGGAATGTCCAATTCTTTCCTAGGGTTAAGCTTAGATCGTGGAACTACGCGACTGCTAGATAAGTGACAGCGCCTACTGTATTTATCGTAAATCATCATGGCCCTAAAATAGAAGTGAACATTCAATAGACAGTAATCAAAGAAAATAAGTCATGATCTATCATAGCTACTCTCCTCACATGGTGGATCCTAGAGTAGCATAAGAATATAACTGTGAAATATAGATTGACATCTGACCGACTGACTGACCTAGTCAACATTTTTTTGGATGGTTCCTTGATGCAGTTGGATTCTCTTGATTGGCTCGACTCTTTGATAGGCTTGATTGGTTTGATTGCTTGAGTGTGTCTGGTTTCAATAATAGATTACTCAAATAAGACTGACCTGTCTGGTTTGAGTGTATCCATCACTATGTAAGATGATTGATATGATTTGATTGATTGATTGTGATCATGTTGGCAATTGATCAAGTTGTATCAGATGGGCCCCATGCTGGTTTGCAAAGCTCATGATTGTGACAATTGATAGATTGGCTTGGTCGCCAGTTGCTTGCTGATTGATTTGATAGATTGAAAAAGATGTGTCAGATGAGCCCAATGCTGATTCACAAAGATCATGATTGTGACATTGATTGACTGGGCGTGATTGCCCTTTTCTCTCTTGATAGCCGAGTTAGTTTATTGTTTGGGATTTTGCAATTTTTTGAATTTTTTTGATGAAGATTGATTTTCTCAGAATATTTTGATCTTTTTAGGATTTTGATGTGTTTTCTAATTTTTTTGGATTTTTTCAGGACATTAGAATCGCCCCCTAGTTTGGTGGACCAGTATTAACCATGGGTAAGTGCTTGGTGCTCAGAGGGGAATTTACTTTTGTATATAGCTTGGGTAGTCAGTCTTGCATTTGAAGTGTGCTCAAGCTTTTGGAGTTCATTGATGGTGAAGCTGAATTTGATCACTTGGCGCCTGTTTGCTAGGTTTTCACCAAGGTACCTACTCAATAGCCCTTGTTTGCTAGGTTTTCACTGAGAGAGTGATTTTGTTTCTCTTTAATTTTTTTTTTTACTTTTTTTATTCTTTTTGTTGTCGCAAGAGCGCCTGTTTGCCAGGTTTTCACCAAGGTAACATTTTGTATTTTTTGATTTTTTTTTTTGGTATTTTTTGGATATATAGATAGGTGCCTTAACCATAGAGACCTCAAGGGTATAACCTCTTAAGGTGCATGCTATTGATGTATCTAGGGAGCTTATCTCCTTTTGGTGTCGCTAGTATGAATGCCCCACTCTGAGTAGAGCTGATAATGACAAATGGGCCTAGCCAGTTAGGCTCAAACTTTTTGGGTTTTACTCTTTCTGCTTGGTTCTTTTGATTTTCCATGAGGACAAGGTCTCCTACCTCAAATGTTCATGGCTTCACCTTCTTGTGATAGTTTCTTCTAAGGTGATTCTGATATCCTTGTAAGTGGCTGAAGACATGTTGTCTTCTTTCATCTAGTAACTCTAGTTCATTGAGCCTTGCTACTCTGTTGTCTTAATCTGTAATCAGGTTCTTCAAAGGTATCCTTAGGGATGGGATTTCCACTTTGAGGGGTAATACCACCTCTGATCCATAGACTAGGGAGAAAGGAGTGGCTCTTGTAGGTATTCTCATGCTAGTTCTATATGCCCATAATGCGGGACTAAGTTGTAAATGCCAGTCTCGTTCTGATTTGTTCACTATTTTCTTCAAGATTTTCAAGATTGTTTTTCTTGTAGCTTCAGCTTGTCTGTTCCCTTGAGGATAATAAAATGAGGAGAACCCTTGTTTGATATGGAATTGTTCGCATAGCTCTTCAACATCCTTTTTTTGGAAAGGTGTACCATTATCTGTCAAGATAGTTTGAGGGATCCCGTATCGACAAATAATGTAGTTAAGTATGAACATTGCTATTTGCTTTCCAGTTATGTAAGTGAGGGGAATTGCTTCCACCCACTTGGTGAAGTACTCTATTGTTGCTATGATGTATTTGTGTCCATTTGCTAAAGAAGGTGTAATTTTTCCCACTAGGTCAAATCCCCACATGGAAAATGACAATGGTGATGTGATAGGATTTAGTTCCTGGGCTGGTCCATGGATGAGGTCTCCATTAATTTGACACTATCTACACCTTTGTACATGTTTGTGTGCATCATCTCTATTGTGGGCCAATAGTATCCCATGCAGATGATCTTCTTAGATAAATTGTTGCCACTTCCGTGGGTTCCACAAATTCCTTTATGTACCTCGTATAGACCTCTCTGGGATTCTGTGGAAGTAGGACATCATAGTAGCATTCCATCTAGACTTTGTCTATATAAAGTAGTTGAGAGAATGGTATACCTAGAGGCTTGGCAGATGAGGGACTTTCTCTAGTTCCTAGACAAGTTGGGAGGTAAGACACTGTTTTGGAGGTAGTTATAGACATCTTGGTACCATGGGTTTTTAGGACCAACAAGGACGCATGCTAATTCTATGATGGATGCTTGATGTGATGACACCAAGAGTTTCTCTACTAGAAACTAGAATCTTGTTTCATTTCATAGAATACCAATCAATGATGCTATGGTAGTCATCACATCTGCAACTTTATTCTGTGCTTGTGGGAGTTGCTCGAAGAAGATGTAATGGAACTTGGTGCGTAGTGCTTCCATCTATGCTTTGTATGGTATGAGCTTCTCATCTTTAGTCGTATAATCATTTTTGACTTGACTGATAACCAACTGCGAGTCTCCAAAGACATTAAGGTTCTTGATTCTCCATTGAATTGCTATCTTTAAACCGATGACCAGTGCTTCATATTCTTCTATGTTGTTTGTGCATGGGAAGTTGAGTTTGAAAGACTTTGGAATTGTATCATGATCTGGAGTGATAAGAACTATCCCTGCCCCCGCACCATGGTTCGTGCATGACCCATCAAAATAGAGTTTCCATACCTCAATCGCTGGTTGTAGTGTCATAATAGATTCATCAAGAAAGTCAAAAATAATAGGCTGATGGTCCTGAATGGGTGCCTCTGCTAGTTGATCTGTGATCACTTGCCCTTTGATGGCCTTTCTATCTATGTACTCAATGTCAAACTCACTTAAGATCATTACCCACTTCGCAAGTCATCCGGTGAGTGCTACTTTTCTTAGGAGGTACTTTAAAGGATCAATATGTGCGATCAACTTTGTTTGGTGACCCAACATATAATGTCTCAGCTTCTGGGAAGAGAAGACAACTACAAGGAATGAATTTTCAATTGACGTATAGTTGAGCTCATATCCAACCAATGTTCTTCTTAGATAGTAGATGGCCCTTTCTTTACCTACGTCATCATGTTGTGCCAAGAGTACACCTAATGCTGACTCTTTTGCTGAGATATACAAAAGCAATGGTCTACCTTGGACTGGTGGCACAAATATAGGAGACTTGAGGATGTAGTCCTTGAATATTTGGAATGCTTATTCACATTGCTTGGTCCATATGAATTTGACATCTTTGTGCAGTAGATGTTGGAATGGGTGGCACTTGTCTGCTAGCTGAGTTATGAAGCACCTGATCGATTGGAGCCTTCCTTGTAACCCTCTTAGTTGCCTCAGGTTTGATGGTGGAGGCATGTCCAATATTGCTTTGACTTTCTCTGGGTCTACTTTGATGCCTCTATGTGACACTATGAACCCTAGTAGCTTTCCTGCTATGACACCAAATGCACATTTATTTGGGTTTAGATGGACCTTGAATTCCTACATTCTATCAAAGATTGGTCCCAATACTTGTAGATGATCCTTGTGAAGCATTGACTTGGATAGTATGTTGTCCACATAGTATTCCATTGTTTTGTGGATGAGATCATCAAATATAGTTGTCATAACCCTTTGATATGTAACGCCAACATTTTTGAGACCAAACGGTATGATGTTCCAATAGTAAGTGCCCCAAGGACATGTGGAAGCTATTTTATGTTGGTCTTCTGTCGTGATCCTTATCTGATTATACCCTGAAAAGCCATCCATGAGTGATAGCATTTGATGTCCAGTAGTTAGATCTACTATCATATCAATGTTGGGTAAGGGAAAGTCATCCTTGGGACAAGCTATGTTGAGATCTCTGAAGTCTGTGCAAATCTGTATCTCACCACTGTGCTTTGTAACTAGCACCAAGTTAGATATCCAGTCTGTGTATGGTATTGGTCTTATGAACTTGGCATCTAGGAGCTTTTTAAACTCTACCTTGACTAGCAATGCAACATGGGGATGCATATTTCTTAGCTTCTGCTTGACAGGTTTGGCGTTGGGTAGCAATGGGAGATGGTGTAATACTAGCTCTATATCTAACCCTGGCATATCTGAGTAGGACCATGCGAAACTGATCATTCTTTCTTTAAAGAAGCTGATAAACTATTCTCTCTGCTTAGGGGTGAGTGATTTTTCCAAGTATATGTTCTTTGGGTTCTTGTCATCTCCCAAATTGACTTCCTCTATTTCTTTTGCTAGTAATGTCAATTCTTCCTCTGTCAAGGGGAGGAGTTCCTTCTTTCCATCTTCTAGCATTTCAGTGAGGGTTTTGCTAGAAGATACATCTTGTTTTAGCTTTTTATCATATTTTTGTTCTTTTTTCTTTTATGGACTGGAAAGAGAAGCTGCCTCCCCAAAATATGCCGCTCTGTCGAGGTCAATGGCAAAGCCTTCCTTGTGGTCTCCTGATGGCATGCCTTCCCTAAGTCCCATGAAATCAGCAATAGCCTCATCATTCTTGAAGACATCTAAATCAGGCGGTCCTTGTTGATCCCAGTCTATTAGCTCTAGGTGTACAAGACAGATACTTTCATGGTTGTTTGACTCTAGTTGATTGAAAGGGACTACAGATATGGTTCCTACAAAACTAGACTGTGAGGTGGATGCACCACTGGAGGAATGATAAATGACATGCTTATCTATGCCAGGTTGTTCAGAAATGGATAGTTGGTCAAATAAGTCTTCTAGGGTTATGATAGTGTCTGACCGAGGGGAATAATCTGGGATCGACGGTTTAGAGTCATGAATGGACCTCCACTCATACTCGTGGGAGTCAGTCTTGATAGAACACTTG
The DNA here is from genome assembly GCA_018584345.1 of Thuja plicata. Classification (NCBI taxonomy): domain Eukaryota; kingdom Viridiplantae; phylum Streptophyta; class Pinopsida; order Cupressales; family Cupressaceae; genus Thuja; species Thuja plicata. Next base: position 2,273,790 of record MU226429.1, read on the forward strand.
TTAGATGTTCACTTCCTTCATTATCATCGATTTCTATGTGGAGGTCTATTCGAGTTAGTGTGGTTCCCTCTTCAATGGGAAACAAATGTGCTAGTATGTTGCTTATCAAGACATGTTCTGTGTTGTGCCCCTGGTGCATCTCTGCTATTTGTCCCTGATCAACTTGGATGTCTTGGATTATAGGACTGGCTCTTTTTTGCCCATAGCCTAACCCTCTCTTGTGTCTCTGGGTTGGTGGGGGAGACAATTCCATTATGCCTTGTTGTCTTGCCCCAAGGCTGATTGTACCATCATACCCAAATCTTTGTAACATTGTATAACCATTACCATAGTTTTACATGGATAGGGTTTGTCGGATTGTCTCTTGTGGGTCTTGGTATAACCATGTACTGATATCTTGTTCAAATGGCTTTTCTTCTGCTATGTCTCCCCAATTGACAAAGGTTGTGGGTAGACATCTAAATAGAACAAGATGTAGAGTTTCTATTATAATAACAAGTTGTGGCATGCCATAATTTCTTAGGCTCTAAGGCATGTGCGTGATGGTGAAAGCCTCTTCATATCTGTAGTCACCATAACCTTTGCTAGTGATGGATATTTTGCCCGCTTTCCATGTGACATCCTTAGGATTTGAATCTGAAGAGGAGGGGATACTCGTGTCTTGGTTAATGGCTATCTTTCCTACTGTCTGTGTAACATCCTTAGGATTTGAATATGAAGAGGATGGGATGCTAATATCTTGGTTTGAGGGTACCTGGTTATCAATGCTAATTTGGACCGCATTACAATATTGGAAAGGATTGGGATCTCCCTCTATGATGATTTCCTCTCCCTGGTGTGGGAACTTGATGCATTGATGGTACATCGAAGGTATGGATTGCATTTCATCTATCTTGGGTCTCCCTAGTAGCATGTTGTATCCCAACTCAAGATTTAGGATTTGGAAGGGAGTGTTTTTGGCCACTGGACCGATACAGACAGGTAGAATGTTAATACCTTTAGAGGACCTTTCCTCTTCATCATAAGCTCTTATATTTATCGTCCTTGTGACATCAATGCTTGATTCTGAATAGCCCAGTTGCTTGATTAACTTTAAAGTACAGATGTTTAACCCAGCTCCACCATCAATAAGGACCCTACAGATAGCACTTTTGTGGACCTGGACTAGTAAGTGTAAGGGATCATTATATAGGGGTTTATGCGGTAGCACATCACGGTCTATGAATGTGGCATGTTTGTTAGAAGCTATATGGTTAACCATCATTTGGAAGCTCTTGGGTGTTATGTCCCTTGGGACAATTGCATTCTGAATGGCTTGGTCAAGTGCCAGTTTATGATGTGGAGAAATGCGCAATAGGTCAAACATGGAGATCTGGGCAGGTGTGTGCTTTAGTTCACCCACTATGCTTGGCTGTGGATTTGAATTTGCTTTAGGATTGGCAGATATAGTAGATGAGGATGGTACTCCTTGCAAGATGACTCTGGTGCAATGCGTTGTTACAACACATTTGTTACCTTGGTCTTTGATAGTGATAGTAGCCACATGGCTATCTGAAGGATTGAGGTAATTGATAACATTATCATTGTTGGCATATGTATAGTTGACTTGTTTTGTCTATCCACTAGACCCAGAGGCTTTTCCTTTTTTGTGATCATGAAAGGTATTGTTGAAGATAGTGTGATCAGTTATGCCTTTGGTTTGGGTGTTTGTCACATCAATGGCTCCAGTGTCAATCAGAACTTGGATAGCCTGTTTCAAATAGAAATAGTTAGATGTTTTGTGACCTTTCACCTGATGAAACTTGCATAAGTCTTTGTTATTATGCCATCTTGGTTTGTTTGCATCTTGTTGAAATTCCCTGATTTCAGGGAGAGTAATAGTGTTTAATTGTATCAACTTGCGTAAAGCTGATTCTATCGGCTCTCCTAATGGTGTGAAATCTCATTGCTGGAATTGAAACCATGGTCTGCGTTGATTCTATTGTTGACTGTTTGACACAATGACTATTTGTACATGGGGAGGTTGGTTTTGGGTGTATGCTTGTTGAGTGGGCCCTATGGGTTGTTGGTTGGCCACAGGTGTGCCTTGTAGTGACACCTTAGGTTGTGCGTAGTTGACTATCTTCACATTAATGACACCATTGCTAGTGACATTTTTGTTTTTGTTCCACCACTTAGTTTTGTCCATTGCATTTTTGTTTGTATTCATTTGTGTTGGATCTGCAAGGATTCCTCATTTGACTAAGTTTTGCTCACAATGAACTCCTCGTTCGATGAGTTGTGTGGAGTTTGGAGCTAACTGTAATTATGTTGTGAATGATATGCCTGGAATTAGATTATCAACAAACATGACTATTAGATCTTGTTCAGGCACATCATATGTTATGCGGTTTTTTGTATTCCTCCATCTTGGTAGGAACTTCACAAAAGACTCTCGATCCTTCTGCTTGATATCACAAAGGTCCTTGATGTTGACCTTGCGCTCGATGTTATGATGGAAGTGAGCTATGAACTTTTCAGCCAATTCACCCCAAGAATGAATGCCATGAGGTAAATGCAAGAATCATTCCATTGTTGGTTCAACCAAGCTTTGTGGGAACAGTTGCATTAAATATGTTTCATCATGGGCGACTTTGACACAACTAGAAAAAACTCTTAGATATGTTCAATAGGGTTAGTATTGCCCCTATATTTGTCAAATTTTAGTATCAAGAAGTGATTTGGGAATGGAGACATGTGGAGAGAATGGTCAAAGGGGTATGGGTATAAATATCCATCATTTGGGTTTGAAGGGTTTGCATTTGTTGCATTAACATGTCCATTTGATATTGAGGTTGGTGTGTGAGGACATTCCTCTGTGCTGTAGTGGGTATGAGGTTGTGATTCTGTGTCCCTTGAGTAGGAACATAGGATTTCATCCTAGGGATTTGATATTGATTTCCCACTGAGTGATTTGGAAATGGGGGCACATGAGTAGCCCATGGTGGGATTTGATGCATTTGCTGTTGTGATTGAAACTGGGGTTGATACTACTGGGGTAGATATTGCTACTATTGAGGTTGGGTTTGAAGCTGGGGTTACTATTGATGAGGTTGGAATTGAGGCAACTGAAGCTGAGGTTGCTGTTGCAGGGGTTGGTTTTGGGGAAACTAAAGCTGGGGTTGGATTTGAGGCAATTGAAGCTGGGGTTACTGTTGTGGAGGTTTGATTTGAGGCAACTGAAGTTGGGGTTTCTGTTGCGAAGGTTGGATTGATGTCAGAATGGGCAAAGGTGTAGGCTTGGGTGGACATTGAATATAAGTCATACCTACAGGGATGGATCCATGTGGGCATGAGGTGTTGATCCCAAGACTAGTATGAGTTGAATGCAACAGCGGCATAGTTTTAGAATAGTTGGTGTTTGGTGTAATGGAAGGCATAGCTTGAGAGCTTGATTTCCCTGGCCATGTGCCCAAAGGTGGGAGCATACTAGTAACCACAGGTGCACTCAGTTGCGAGCCTATCATGCTTTGAGTGGAAGATGTGCTAGCCTAGTTTGTGCCATTGGTTTGACTGGGTATCATCTATGTCACTGTGGGTAATACCAATGGTGGGAAGATTTGAGAGACAACAGGTAGTATCTGAGGAGGCTGAGTAGTGTTTTGACCTGCGAGAGGGTTTTCAGGCCATATAGTTTGATACACTAAATTCAGCGGGGAGTTTGACTCCCTTCTTTATCATCATGGAAGAAGCATTCGGGATTCCTCTCTACAACAATGTTAACTACTTGTGTGGAATAAGCATCTTTCTCTATATCCTCTATTTCCTCTTTTGTGACATTTTGAGAAAGAGCTACCTCACGGGGTTGTTCAAGGAACAGAGTAGAACTGGTATTTATGAAAGGATCATTCTCTTGCTCTATTTCCCAAGTGGGGAATCTATTGATATATGACTCATCAGGTTGTGTTCTAGCCTTATACCTTGTGTAAGGCCCTCCATGAGGTGTTTGAGACATAGTGTGGTCTATATTTTGTAACTAAAACAAGTGATATAAAGCAAACAAGGAAGAAAATCCTTTCTAAGGAAGCTTGAGTTATGTTTTGGACAAGGGTAATTCTAAGGATAGATTTTGATATATCTTGATCTCAAAGTGGTGATGATATAAAAAGATAAGATTTGTCAACCTTTGCCTTGGACAAAGTCACTTTGATAAAGATGACAATGTTTGATATGATGAGATCAAGGTATTTCGAGTCTGAGCTTTTGAACTAACAATATTTTTGACAATAGTCGTGCTTTACAGAGAAGGGATGATGTTTAATGTTTAGAGATTCACACAATGTTCTTCACATTTTCCTGGGATAGACACTAGTTTTGGACACCAAATGAAGAGTTATCTCAAGGTTTTTAGGTTAAAATAGGTGTAAAATATCTCTGGTCAACTGTGGCAAAACTCCATTGATTGTGGCAAAGTGTATGGTCGATTGCGGTACATTATCACCGATTGTGGTAATAAATAAGACGATTGTGGAAATAAATAAGTTAACTGCGATAGACTTCCTTTAAGCATGATACCAAAATGTATGCCTCTTTTTGTGATTCGTGGTTCCCAAGCTTTCCAAAGGCAAGGGTTAGTAGCAAAGGTTTTACAAATGATATAAATCCAATACACAAATATTACTAAAACAAATAACTTGAAGCATAACCAATAAAATGTATAAGCAAAGAAAGGAAAACAAATTAATGCAAACCCCAAAGTGCTTGAAGTTTCTATTGTCTCTCTCTACTCCTTTCGAAACGCTATTTTTTATGCTTAGTAATTGTGTGGGCAACGTCTATGACTTGAGAAGTGTCAATAATTTTCTAATTGAAATGTGTGTGTGATCGCAAGATAGCTTGAATGCTAGAACCAAACTGACATAGTAATGGCGTACGAGAGCTTGAAATCCTGGATCCTTCAAATGGTTATGAAGGGTTTATTATATAGGAATTGGGGATGAAAAGAATGGTTGAGATCAATCCCAGAGATAGGGAGATGAATGGTTGAGATCAAAGGGAACTGGAGAAGCCATCAGTAAACTCCACTTCTTCAATTGGTAAAGAGGAGACAGAGTTTTGTTGACTGAAGAGCTAATTGTGAGTTACCTTTTTGAACTAAAGAGGTGGGTGAAGTTACCCATGTGGACTGGAGAGGTGGGTGAAGTTACCCATGTGGACTAGAGAGATGGGTGGAGTAACCCATGT
>MU226429.1:2282146-2301749 GCA_018584345.1 Thuja plicata
ATCAATACCCTCTTCTTGAGCATATCCTTTACAAACTAGTTTGGCCTTGTTTCTAGAAACTTCACCATTTTCATTCATCTTATTTCTAAAAACCCACTTGGTTCCAATCACATTCTTGTCCTTTGGCATAGGCACAAGAGTCCAAGTTTTGTTCTTCTCATTCTGCTCAATTTCTTCATTCATTGCCTCTATCCAACTTTCATCATTCAATGCATCTTTAACACTTCTAGGTTCAAATTCACTAAGTAAACATGTACCTTTGAGTTTGTTCCTTGTCATTACACCTTCTGTCTGATCTCCAATTATTTTCTTAGGTGCATGATGTCTTCTAACATACTTGGAGAGTACTGGATCCTTTAGTCTTGATTCTGGACTTGATCCACTAGGTCTATCATTCTCAAACATTATTTTATGTTCTTCTATCTGATGCTCGGTGTCCACTGTCTATGACTCGGGTTCCTCTATCTGTGACTTGGGTCCCTCTATTTGAGACTGGGTTCCCTCTATTTGTGACTTAGTCTCTTCTACCAGTAGCTCGGGTTGCACAATCTACAACTCAGGTTGCACAGTTTGTGTTAGTATATTCAGTGGTTGACAGTTCTACTATCCAATCACCATTGCTTGAGTCATAGGCATAGTATTAGGTTCATGATACACAAAGTTCCTATAGTCTTCAAGCTCTTTACTGCTCTGCTCTTCACATCTTTCTGCAAACTCATCAATTTTGACATGTACACTTTATATGACTTTATGAGTAGTAAGATTTAGACATTTATATGCTTTGCTTTTACATGAGTAGCCTAGGAATATTCCTTCATCACTTTTTGCATCAAGTTTTCCATTTCTTTCTTCCTTCAAGATGTAACATTTACTTCCAAATACTTTGAAATAATGAACATTAGGTTTATAGCCATACCATAATTCAAAAGGTGTCTGGTTACTACCTTTCTTCAGTTGAACTCGGTTCAAGGTGAACAATGTAGTGATGATGGCCTCCTTCAAGTATTTGGTAGCAACATTCTTTTCAATCATTAGGGTTCTGGCACAATCCATAATGGATCTATTTCTTCTTTCTACTATTCCATTTTGTTGTGGTGTACCAAGGGCAGATACATGTCTTTTGATTCCTCTTTCATTACATAATTCATTGAACTCATTAGAAATTAATTCTCCTCCTCTGTCAGATCTTAGACATTTTATTTTCTTTCCTATTTCCTTTTCAACTCTTGCAAGATACCTTTTGAATTTATGAAAAGCTTCTAATTTTTATCTGAGAAACATGACAGTCATCATTTTGGAATGATCATCAACAAATAGAATAAAATACTTCTCTCCAGTATATCTTGTTGTCCCAATTGGTCCACAAAGGTCAGTATGTACCAATTCCAATATTTCATCAGTATTGTAATTCTTGCTCTTGAAACTTGTCTTGCTCATCTTTCGAATTTGACATTCTTTGCATATTGCTAATGCAGGTTTCTTAAAAATAGGAATACCTCTAACTCTCTCATTCTTTCTTATGTCTACCAGATTATCAAAATTTACATGCCACAACCTTTTATGCCATAGCCAACTTTCTTCTATGTGTGCAATAAAGCATGAACTTTCAGTGAGATCAAGATAGAATAGATTACCTTTTGTTTGCCTGCCAGTCCCAACTAGGTTCCCTTTACCATCTAGGAGCTTGGCCTTACCATTCATGAATTCTACCTTGAAGCCAATGTTTTTCAGCTGTGATACACTAAGTAGATATCTCCTTAGTCCTTCAACCCAATAAGCATTATCACATTTTATTCCTTCTGTCAGAGTAATGCAACCTTTTCCTTTCACATAGCAGGTTCATCATTCCCAAAACTGACACTCCCACCATCATAGTGCTCAAGATGTTCAAATTTTATCTTATCACTAGTCATGTGATGAGAACAACCACTATCAATTATCCATGTGTCATTTTTACTGATATGTGAGAAAATTGTTGTCTTTTCATCTTCTTCATCTGACTCATCCTTAATAGCAATATAAACCATTTCATCTTCTTCTTCATTACTATCAGAATATTTAGCAATATAACAAGACTTCTTACCTTTGTCCTTGTAGCTCTAGTAGTTCTTGAAATCTTTCTTGCCTTTTTACTTGTTGAACTTTTTATCATCTTTGTCTTCTTTGGTTGGACACTTGGCAACAATGTGACCAACCTCATTGCATAAAAAACAAATCAATGGCATTCTTCCTTTGTATTTTCCTTTGACAGATCTCCTTGCAAGTAATGCTTCAATGATATCTAGATCTTCATTATAAGATTCATCATCACTATCACTTTCAATCTGCTTCCCTTTTGAGTATCTATCCTTCTTACCAAGGTTTAATTTAGCTTTGAATGAAAACTCAAAATTGCTAGAGCTAGGAGAATAATTGTCAAAGTTGTCCAGCTCTAAAGTTGTAAGCCTCCCAACTAATGTATCTAGAGTTATATCCTTATTGCACCTTATCTCTTGAATAGCTGAAACTTGAATAGCATAGATAGGAAGTAAAGTTCTTAATACCTTGCTGACCATTGTTGTATCTTCAATTATTCATCCTGTATCTCTGATGGAACTAACAATCTTCTTTATTCTTTCACTGTATCTCGTAATGTCTTCTCCTTCTTTCATTTTCATCTGATCAAATTGTCCTCTGAGACTTTATGCTTTGGCTCTCTTTTCATTTGCATCTCCTCCATGAATGTCCTGTAATTTCTTCCACATATCATAGGTTGTAGGGCAGTCCTTGACTTCATCAAATTCTGAGTAGCTGAGTGAAGAATCTATATCAATCATCATTATGTTATGAATCTTCCATTCCATCATCTGTTCCATAGTCATAGCTATTGTTGGTTCCACATATTTGATGTCCAATAGTAGATAGATGTAGATTCATCATCTCTTGCCATGCAAGGAAGTTGTCTTTGTTTAAGTTTGGGATCTCCCTTCTGTAAGACATCTCTGATCTTTATCTTAGGCCTTGAAACCTTCTCTAAATGCACTTGAAGTTATGATACCAATTGTTGGAAATGAGATGAGTAACTGAGAGGGGAGGAGTGAATCAGTTACTCCAAAATAAATCCCTTGTCCCTTAGATGTCTTAAACAATATAACATTGTTACTCGATCAATTAAGATATTCTTCTATAACTCGGGTGTCAAAGCAATCTTTATGATATCCAATGAAATTGTACTTTAGTGATTAAGTGTAGAAACATAAAGCATGAAACAAATAACATATACATAGGTGACACCAAGATTTAACGTGAAAACCCAATATGTGAAAAACCACCAATGTAACTAGTTACTATTTTTCACTCTTCTGAAGTGATCCCTTTTAGGAGCCAACCTTGTTAAATGTTACAAAAACACACTATTAGGTGTGACCCTGTTAGAGGATTTAAATCACCCTGTGAGGAGTGGCCTTCATAGAGGTCTTCAACACTTCAACATAGAAATGCTACCTTGTGAGAGGATTTACAAAAAGACTGTTAAGTCTACTCTTGTAAGAGATTTGAGATAACTACTACAATTGTTAGAAAGTAACAATGAATTGACCTATATATGTAAGAAACTATCTTTGCTAATTCAGATCTCTGTTCTAATTATAACTGGATCCTTGCTGATCAAATACTCTATTGTAGCTCTGAGTATTCTGTACTCAATCAGAATCCCATCTGATTTTGGCTTCACTCTTCATATCACAAAATTCCACACTTTTTCTTATCTTCAAATTTTCACACTCTCTCATTCAATCCAAACTTGACCTTTCATATATATGATAAGCCTTGTTAATTTGGCTTGAATATACTTCTAAATAAGTAATAAATCACAATTCAGTCGGCCTCATATAACCAATTAATTATAGAATGTAAACCACTGTTAGTCAGCTGACACTGAATAATCAACTCAGTTAACACTGAGCTTCTTTAATGCCCGACCATGACTGAAATGCCCGAGGACTTGGTCAATAGTGAACATCTTCAATACCTGAATGATCTTGGTCAAAACTAAAAAACTCTTTCCATTCACCAATTGTGCTCGGTCTCGATGTAGACATTTGTGTAACATCACTACATAAGTGTATATACATGTGTAACATCAATGACAATACACAATTGAACAATTGTCTTCAACACATGGTTATAAGGCCAAGCTTTCGGAAGAAGAAGAACCTATTGATTTGTGGATGAAAGGGAGGCCATATCAGCTAGGTCTATTGAACATGAGAAATTTATCAAAACTTAGGAATTCAAAGATTTTTGGATTCAAATGAAAATGAAGGACTTTGAAGAGAAAAAACAACTAAATTTGATTGGGGTTGACGAATCTAAAAATGAGGAGGTCATTAAGAAAAAACTTAAAGAGTTTAAACTTGATGAGATAAATTGTACCCTGGAAGAGGCTAGCGAGATGGTATAGAAAGGTGATATGTTTATTGTTCCAGGGATGACTCTTTAAGATTTATTCCTACTAGACTAAGTTATAAAATAAGAAGATCCTACATTTGTTATTGAATTTGATACTGATGAAAAGATAATTAGGTCAAGCTATAATCCCAAGACTGAAGTTTTGGCTACATGGGTGAGCTTTAAGGGCCCTCATAAGCCCAAATTACTTGACATTGTGAGAGGAAATGATGGGATGGCAGTAGTACAAATAATGGAAAATGCTTCTCCCTTAGTATCAGCTATAGAATTGATTTATAGGGCAATGTTTAATGAAGAAAAAGTCAAACACATGCATGAGAAAATAGAGAAAGCTTAGACAAGGGAGATGGATATGAACAAGTTTATCAATGAGTTGTACCTTGAAAATATTGTCGTACAAAAGTAGTTAAAAGTATTAAAAAGTAATAACCAGAGCAAAGATCTAGTACTACATAAGGTTGCCCCTTCTACACTGATTGATGTAAAGGATGATGAAGTATCAATATAAATAATAAAAAAGTATGAAGAGGAAAATAACCAATTGAGAAGTACAAATGAGATGCTTTTACAGGAACTTCCTAAATAGGTATTGAATACTTTGGAGCAGGTACTGACATAAAGGGTTGATTTAATAATCATAAAATGTGATGAGTTATATCATGGTTACCATAATCTATTAGACATGTTGACAACATCTGGTAAAAACAAGCCACATCTACAAGAGCTTTCCAGGAGGTGGAAGTCCTCCCATTATGATTTGATCAAAATTTGCGAGGTTACTAAGAGGGATCCAGATGCACATAGTGAGATCAAGGAAATAGAAGAAATGATTAGCACCATTATGAAGGAAATCAAATACATAGAACATGAAGAGGAGAGAATAAAAGAGAAAATATCCTCCTTCCATACCATCAAACATTGGTCGATTCCCAAATTCATGGATAAAGAGGGTCATGTCAAGAATATAGAAGAATGGAAGATAATATACAAGGACATGGTTCCAAGTATCATTTCTCATTTGAAAGAAGATAAATATTTTAGTGTTAAAAGTTTCAACATATTCCTAGACAGAATTGTGGTGTTAGAGAATAGATTCTCAAAGTTTTTGGTCGAGGTTTGAGCAATCACTAGAAAAAAATGGAAAGACCATTTTCTTGGCATGACAGATATTCTACACAACCAATGACCTACTCATGTTCAGATCTCATAATGGGTAGAGGAATACTTGAAGCCTATTAGGATGGCCTCCCAGAAGAAGAAACATGTACTTGAAGAAGAAGAGAAAACTGGCGAAGGATCATGTGATGAATCAAACCTTGGGTTCATTACTTCCTCATTTCAAGTGTGATGTTTATTTGTTTTCCAAAGGCATTTAGTTATCTCTTTGATATGTTAACTTAATATGTTCTAGTATAATCTTAAGTTATTATAATGTTAGTTATAGTTATGAAAAGGTATGATTGTAAACTGTCTGAAGCTTATTGCTTCTCCTCATTTTACATAAAGGAGAAACCAAGACCGTATTTTAAGGGGGGTAGAATAATTATCATAAATTGTAAATATATATATATATATATATATATATATATATTTGAATTAATACAAAGCCAATTCTCTTGTTTCAAATGTGTTGTGGATTTTTCATTTCAAATTAGTCCTATGTTATTAATATCTACAGTAGATACTTGCTTCTCTAAATAAACAATTGAATAAATTTTGTGGCATTATCATAGTTTGAATAAAAAGATACATTTGAGATTCATTGTCTATTATATCTTGTCTAATTGGTCTTTCAAAGGGGAAGTTAAATTCAATTGGAATAATTGTGAAAGATATCATACAATTATATAGTATTGGGAGTTGGGTAGTTGACATATCCATCCAAGGGAGGATTTAAAAATTGTCTCTCAGAGTTGAACATAGGATTTGAAAGTGGATAAATATATTTCCCAAAAAGAATAAGGAACAGGTCTAATATATCTAAAATTACATTCAAATTCAACACCTTTTTAATAAAAGGTAGAAGAAGTAGATCAGATAGTATAAATAGAAGATTAGATCTCAGAATAGTTGAAGTAGTAAAGTAGAATAAGAAGTAGAAGAAATCAGTAGGAAGGAAATTAACACATAGTTGTAAGAATTACATTGAAGAAAGCATTATAAAGGAAGTTATAAGTAGAAAACAAACTAATCAAGTTGCAGAATTAGATAATCGAAATCAAAGATAGACAAGATAAGAAATAGAAGAATTAAGCAATAAAATCTATTCCAAGACTTTATGCCATCTTGATGGATTATAGATAAAAAGATCAAGAAATCAATCTTCTATAAAAATCTAATACACAGACTCAATTCTATTTCCTACTTTGTGTTGTGGAATATTCTTTTGTTCAGGATTAGTTCTGTGTGGTTTCATTTCAATCAAGTGAAGGTTGTCTTAAATCTTCTTATGAAAGAATTATTTATTGTCATAGCATTTTGATAAACATGATTCATTTGAGACTTCCTTATCCTTATGATTCTTGTCTAATTGGTCTTTTCAAGTAAGAGTTAAATTCAATTAGACTAATTATTGTGACTATTTATAGTAAATTAGCTTTAGGAGATATAGATCAGATAATTGTGTCAACACCTCTCATACTAACATGAAACTCTACTTAGACATCCACATCACATACTTCAACTACTATTGTTTATACAAAGCATTTAACTCCATCCTTGAAAGAGAGCTATTGAACAAACAATACACATTGCAATAAAAAATTGCAAAGATGAATTAAAAAAAAGATAAGGTCTAAATTTTATTGAAAAAGGGGTCAATTGATGAAATAATGAATATCTAAAAAATTATTAACTGTCATAGCAATTTGAATATCAAGAATCATTTCAAACCAACAATGAAGTTGTAATGGGAAATACCCTAATTTGTAATGCATAGTGCCCTAATTTTTAATGTATAGAAGGCATTGCCCTGATTTTATATACATGCAAATATAAAGTCTCATTCAAGTTCATAGAGGGAATTGCCTTGATTTTAAATGCATGCAAATATAAAGTTTATAGAGTGCACCATTAACATTTGTGTAGTAACATCAATACTATTGAGGACACGTTATCCATCTTCCAAGGTGCCAAGTTTTTTGATAGATGATCTTCTAGCACCTTTAGATTTGGTTTCGACCCCATTGACATCATCAATGACATATCCATGTACCAACACATTTGGATCACCATGTGACACCCAAATTTATATTAAAATTTTTTTTATAACATATTTTATCTTTTCTCCAACTTCATTTCACTACAAAATATGAATAGTCAGTGAAATAAACTTACACTAAGAAGTAGGTAGCAACAAATTGGTTGAGTTATCCCTAAAATTCACCATGCAGACTATTCATTGCACCTGATGCCAAAAAGAATTTAACCAATATTAGATTTGATAAAAAAATATTTTTAAACAATGTAACATATGGGAATACATAAGGAAGATGGAAGTAGAATATTTTGAAAACACACCTTGTTCAAATTTTGAACAAAATCTAAAAAAAAATATTATCTTTTTCTTCTAATTTGTATGCATCGTTACTAGCATTGTAAGATAAGTTGGTTGTTGCCATGATAGATTCAAGTTCTAGAAAAGCATGATTTGTCAAATCATACTTGTATAAGTGTTGCCCCTATATTCTATTGTACCAAAATAATCTAAGATCGATGCCTTCTAGCCTATCCAAGAGGTCAATGTAATTATTGTAATAAAACACCCTATTACCATCCTTCCTTCATATTCTTTGAACCCTTCCAATGTACCAGGTTCTAGAAGAAACACCTTGTATTGTACTTTGACAAAGACCTTTTCTTGTAGTACGTTCAATGGGAGGTATTGAATTTCTCTAAAACAACACCCTGCAATTTGATCCAATACCAAAGCTAATTGAAAGCCCCTTTTGTGGTGCCCTCTCATCTCACCTAAAGTAGACCCCACTCCTCACTTTAGTCAACCTATCTTTGGACAATGTCGAATTTCCATTCAACTGAATAACCAAACAAGCTTTGAATATATCCTTACCATCAAGGTCTACCACTAGTTTTATTGTTTTAATTACATTTTTATCAACAAAATCTAAAATTTCATCCACCTCATGCCTCCACTCACTTTCCATTATTTGAAATTCACCATGATTGTGTACCACTGTAGACATAGATTGGAATATAGAGTTGGAATGAGTTGGTGGAGAGTTATCAACTACTTCATCCATAGCTGAATGTTGGATAATTTTGGTAATTTTTCCATTGTTTAACCTGTTGGTTTCTTTTTATGTTGCAATAGTCCCTTTATGACATTTTTTTATAGAGGAGCCAAATCCAAATATTTGTTCACGCAAGAAAATGACCAACTAATAAGCACTCTCTTAATACTTCTACTCTTTAGGTCCTTCTACACCAAGGGTGGGGATACCCTGTAATACCTATTGATATATCTAATTTGGTACTATCAAGTAGTAATCTCACAATGACTCAACATAATCGGGAGATACTAGATAATTGGCTAATTACCAATGAACATCAACCATGAGATAGAAATTTCTAACAAACTTACACAAATATAGACTTGATGGATTTTAAATGTTTGCTTATGGGAAAACACATCCAATGTGCAACTAGACATACAATAAAACAAAACTTATCAGCTTCAGATCAGTGCTTTATCCATTGGGCTATATTCTGACTTAGATACAATATACTGAAATTAATGTTCACCAAAGATTTCAAATCATAATACAACCATCCCAAAACCCCTACTACTAATAGAATCCTTACATGTGTCAGATGAATCTATGCATAAATCAGAGCCTAGATTAGAACTCTCAAATAAGTACATAAACATAGAGAAGACTATGCTAATGAATCAGAAAATTCATAACTCATATGACACATAACACATGAGAGATTGGAATTTGGATCTTTGTATTAAATTTAGAAAATCTTATTTCAGTATACAAAAACTACTCAAAGATAACCTCTTCAATAACCTGCAAAAGATCTCTCAACTTTATTTTTGACTTCTTACACTATCTAGTACAAATCATACTATCTTTCCCCTCTTGACTGAAAACTTTATAAATTGTTTACAATACATTTTTTCCTTCCCTTTCCAATGATCTTGGGAATCCTTTTAAAGAATAGGATTGCAACAAGCTATAGATCATTTGGAATAAGGACAAAATCAATGACTCAATAAAAAGACAAAATAGCTAATGGAGTGATAACCACTCTTGTCACAATAGATATTTGATATATTTTGTCTTTTGACCACTTGGTACTTGCATCTACTTCAAATTTGTTCAGAACGAGCCACCTGGAATCTGTTGTCTTTGATGTTGGTGATGTAAGATCTTTACTCTTTAACTATATCATCAAATCTGTTTGGCCTCATTGTCCACTTGCATGTCATCACCCTCTCCTAGATCAACTATAGTGTACTTGTCTTTCCAAGAAGTGTACACCTCATCACTTGGCCAGTTGAAGTTAAGGACCTCATCCTTTCTGTTGTTAATCTCCCTCCAAGTGGTATTTGCCTTTTCAATTTCTTGTGACCAAAATGCAAAAAATTCTCTAGCATTACCAACTATCTCAACGGTTTGAACAAAAAGCAGTGTACTCTCCAGGGTAATTATGCTATTGGTTCTAAATGCCAATGCTTCATTCATCTGCCGATGCCACAATGCTTCATCTTTAATATCCCCATTTTTCTTAAAAATATTTGGGAACATCTCATACCGGTCCTTTGAATATTCCATTTTTAGGGCCATTACCTTTCTTATGACAATGCTCCTTCTTATGTCCATGTCCACGAGAAATTTTACACATTTATGAGTACAAGTTAAAACAATGTCAACATTGTTTTCTTTTTTGCAAGTGTTGTGGAAGAATTTCAACTCTCCTCCCTTTCCTTTCCATCTATTTACCAATTGGTCCAAATTATGTTTATCTGCATTATACTCATTCAATATGTTAACAACTTTCTTTCCTTGTGAATAAATGGTAGTAGGAACCAATTCATGAGTATAATGCATGAGGGTGTTATGTATTTTATCTGCATATTTTTGTTTCACCCATGCCTCTACTTCTCTAAAAGCTATAGACTATTCAACCCATTCTTTCCTCGACTTCTCCAGCTCTGTCCTTTTAGTAACCAGTCTTTCCTTTTCTTGCACCAAATCCTCTAGTGTGGTTGGGTTTGATGGTGTAGGGGAAGGAGGATAAGTTATAATAGGACTTGATGAGGATGGCTGGTGGGGTTCTTGTGTAATCCTTGTCCGAGGCACAAATTGCACTATTTGTCTTCCCTCAAGGAAAGAAATTCTATTTTCCTTCTCAATAGATTTAATCTTCTCATCATTGTAAGCCTTGATGACAATTTCATTTTTTTGTGTTAGGCTTTTGAATGCCTCTTCTTGTTTCTCAGCCACCTTCAAACTCAATTTTGCAGTTTGCAAGGTGAGGCTAGCTTTTTCCACCCCCAAGGTATCTGAAACTCTTTTTCCTATGAGGCTACCTATATTTTTAGCCTAATCATCCTGATTTGTTCTCTTTTTATCTTTCCTCTTTAAAGACCATATTTCCAGCGTTGCATGATCTTCACTGAATTGGGCACCAATTGATGTCCCACTGGTGTGCAATGGTTTGGCCTCTTTCCTCATAGCATTAAATACAATGGGATCTGCCAAATCCCAATGAGGCAAGATGAGGACTCCCTTTTTCTTTACTAACTCCCTACCCTCCTCAGGGGTTATCTTGTCAAACTTGGCCATCATTTCCCATTTCACTTCTTTTTCAATGTTTTCTTTGCTCTTGTCAGGTTGAGCTTCTTGCAAATTTTGACACTTTTCCTTGAAATCATCAATGTGGAATCTCCATAGGAATTGGATGAAGGCCCTGGCTTTAATAAAAATATCATCAAATAGAAACTCCTCACTGGCTTGTTTGGTAATAGGGTTCAACTCTTTCCCTACAAATTCTGCTACCGTAAGATCCAGAGTTGCATTCTTGGGTGCCTCTAGAACTCCCTTTTGTAGCTCCTAGGCTGTGACAAAGATATGTCTAGTATTTCCCATTTTGACAAATTACTCAACAATACTTTGGTCATCCATATGTAGTGGATACTGAGAGGGGGAATAGATATCTCCTTGTTGTTGCTCTTTTCCCTCTACCCTCTGCCTCTTTGGGGATGACAAAGTATTGGCACTAGTATCCATTGGCCTTTTCCCTTTTTGTTCTGATGCTTTCCAATCCTTTAGCAAATTGTGTTTTAACCCCTTATCTGGTATACTAGATACCTTCCTGGTGGGACAACCCTTCCTTGAGACATCCTGCTCAAAACATATTTGGCTTTTTCTAGCTCATCTTCCATTACTTTATATCTCTTCCGATCTAGAGTCTGCATTATGTCCTCAAACATACTCATCAAAGATTCTATTTTCTTTTCCCAGGGTGAAAATACCTTCAAGGGATCATAAGATCTATCAAAATTATGAATGAAATCCAAAGATTTTTTATACACTAACCATTTCTCTTTCTTGATCTCTTGTCTAGTCAGATCAAACTCATTTCTTATGATATCTTCTAGAAAATTGAACTAGTGATCTAGTTCTAGGAATTTGGTCCTCTTCCTAAACATGTCAATGATGAAACCCTCATTATCTGCACAACTTTCCATAAATGTTGCTAAATGGTATGGCTCTAGGTGTTTATCAAATTGGGTCCATCCCCCCTTTGTAATGATAAAGTGA
Organism: Thuja plicata; assembly: GCA_018584345.1. Lineage (NCBI taxonomy): Eukaryota > Viridiplantae > Streptophyta > Pinopsida > Cupressales > Cupressaceae > Thuja > Thuja plicata. Next base: position 2,294,389 of record MU226429.1, read on the forward strand.
TGGGCTTTGGTGAGGGTAGGGAAAATGCTTCCTTTCATTTTTCCTATTAAGGTTTCTTCTTTTAATCCACCTAGTTGCCTAAGAATCTCTACCACACCAATCTTTAGTGGCACTTTGTAAGGAAGAACATTTGGGGCTCCTCTGAAACCACAAACCCTAACTACTGTTGAGACAGAGTATAAAATAAGATCACCCTAATTGTGAACAATTTTCAATTCTAGAGCATACTCAAGTAGTCTTAAGATTCTCATCATATCTGTACTAATTCTAGGGTTTTGTTTACATAATAATGATTTAAGCCTAGCAGCAAAAGACTTGTCAAAATTTACATAACTGGCCTCCTTTTTGTCTCAAGACAAATTAGCACTCCATAACTGAACAAGCATATCCTCATCATCCTGAAACTTGGTGAGGTCCATTTCTTCTTCAAAGAAATCATCATTATTAAACAAAATCATATGCATCATCAAGGAGTACCATCCCATTGGCTTGAGTATCTTCTTATCCTTAATACCTATCAGACCCTGATGCATTGACTCAGCAATGTAGGAAGTATAATAAAAAATAACTGATAGGTGAGGATGTAAAATCTGAACAACCATAAGCATGAAGTGGACACGCATATTTTTTTCTTCATATTCTCCTAGCACATGGCACAAGGCACTATACATTCCCCTAGCCTTGCTATTAAAAGAGTCCAGTTTAAAAGGCTCTGGTGTATTTGGGCCTACTATAATCAAGTCCCCTATGTTATTAAAATATCCTCTCAAAGCCTCATTCTTATAGTACTTTGTCTGAGTCTGGTATACATCTTTGAAATAGTCAAAATCAATATCATACATTTGAACTGAGAGGTCACTTAAACTGAACACCTTTCTAATTTCATTGGCTGTGACAGTCAACAACACATTCCCCTCTGTATCTCTTAAAACCCTGGATACTCTGTCATATGTATTAGATATCAAAGTTAATAGGCCTGTATCCTTGAATACTCCAGGAACTATCAATTTACCCACATCTAGATCTAATATATTGCAATTTGGGGAGGGAGCATTCCTCTATCTATAAGGATTTTTGAATAAATTTAAACTACTTGTACTAGTTTTGGCATCTTTTCCCATCTACCAGTATCATACAAACCCTCCCCCACTCTAAAACAAGGATGTACTGGAACAATTACCCATCACCTATAGACCCACTCAACTCCTGTAGAAGGTCGTCTCATACATTTCTATCTTTGTACTCCACATTGCCAGAGAATTTAATCCTAGGGGCTATTTTCTAAATCTAGGGTTTCTAATGGGGTCAATATTAAGATTATATTAACAATTCTGAAACCTTTTCAAATTCCAAATCTCGCTGAAAGCATGATTTCTATTATATCATAGAAGAATTACCCATTCTATAATTTGTCGCAAAGAGCTCAATATCTCGTTAATTTTGATCTTCACTTGAATGACTTTGATGAATTATGGTAGCTTCAAGTTTAAGTGATGAATTATATGGCCTCAATTAAATCAGTCTTTTGCATTGAATTTAACTGAAGAGGCCACATGCTCTATAATCAATTTGCCTAGTTCGTGGCTTAACGGTTCACTGATGACCATTTTAAGAACTTTGAATTTGGACCTTAGATCTTCAACATCATCTCCTTCATTGGGCGACTCTCATTGTTCCAGGAAACAACTATTCATTTTGGACATGTGTTAGCACTTGATTGCTTAAATGATATATCTTGTGCATCTTCCCATTAAGCGATCAAGTCAGCCATTAGATTTATCTTAACCTAGCCATAAGTTATTTTACCTTGAGTTTACTAATTGTGGCTGCAACTTCATCAACTTGGACACGCGTCAACCCCGCTTAATGGCTTAAATGCTAGATCTTGCACATCTTTCCTTTAAGTCATTAAGCGAGCCGTTCGATCTTTCTACAACTGCACCTTCTTTAACTTATCTCTATGTTGTACAAGGCCCACCCTCTGCCATGTGTCACCATGAATTAATCTCTTATCCTTTAGATGTCGATCACTTTTCCTTTAAGTGACTAAGTCGACCGTCAAATCATTCTGTACTTGCTCTGCCTTTAGTTCCTTCTTTATGACGTCAGTTGGACCCACTAGGACACGTGGCATCACAACTTAATCGCTTAAATGATAGATCATGTTCACTTTGTTGTTAAGAGATCAAGTCAGCCGTTAGATCTTCTTTAGAATTTCCACCTTTTAACCTGCAGTCACCTTTACCGTTAGTGGAATACATGTCATCATCAGGACATGCGACTTCATGAATTAATGGCTTAATTGATAGATCTTGCACATCTTTGGGATAATCCATTAAGTCATTCATTGGATCAAAATAAATCTATCCACACTTTAATCAACAACTCTTTCATAATACCCGTACCCACCAATTGCCACATGTCAACACCACTTAATGGATTAACTGATAGATCTTGCGCATCTTAGCCATAAGCAATTAAGTCAACCATTAGATTTGTCCATGCTTTAATCTCCATTAAACTGCCTATGACAGGGCCCACATCACTCCAAAGACACATGTTTCTCAGACTTAATCACTTATAGGATATATGTTGATCATGTTGAGATTAAGTGATTAAGTCAACCGTCTGATGAAACAAGATTTGCTCACTGTTTAACTGAAACCCTTTCTAATAATCAGACCCACCAAAGACAAATGGTGTCACAACTTAATGGTTTATGAGATAGATGCCATGCACTTTAGGAATAAGCAATTAAGTGGGCCATTAGATCAAAACACATTAGCTTGACTGATAGTGGATTTAATAAAATATTTGTGGACTTAGACTTAGGGATAATATGGGACCATAGCGTTAGGATACTCACAACTTACTGAACACAAACATTTTAAAAGGAACCCACATGAGATATGACTTAAGTGGAAAAAAGTAACATGAAATTATAAACCATTTTGACGCTTAGGGTTTTAGGATCAAATTTTATACTTTGAGACATGAGACAAGGGTTTTTCAAGTATCCTCATAAAACTCTGTGCAAAAATAGACCAGGGACTCATTGTTTGAATTTTTTTTTAACTAGACTTAACAGTGGCTATTTTTGGGGATGAATACTTCCTGTAGGTGTTACAAGAATTCAGAATCTCGGGGGGAGTAGACCAACCTACTAGAAAGAAAAACTACTCACACAACAAGAAAGAAAACTAAGCTAAGACAGAAAGAAACACACTTGCAGAAACACACTCTATACACAATCCTAATGTTCATGGATAATTAGACTTCATGAGAAGTATAACTTCAAGAACTGTCCATGAACTGGCAGTTATAAAATATTTCTAGTAATATCTTTTAATAAATATGAATTTTTCCCATACCTTTCATGGACAATATAAGGTCCCAGCCAAATTGGTTCAAATTTTCCATGCTTTCCTTTGTCTTCCAACCTGGCATTCTACATGAGAACATAATCTTCCACATCAAACTATCTTGAGACTGCCTTCTTATCATACAAGTTCTTCACCTACAATTGAAGTTTTGCATTTTTCACAAAAGCTTCCCTCCTGGCTTCATCTAATTCCACCAGGTAATCAATTCTCAATTGCATGTCATTATCAATATCATCATCATAAGTCTAAACAAACTTGTACATATGCATCAAATTATTTTGGGAAATATTGCTTGTATCCCATAAACTAGATCAAAAGGTGCACATCCTATGGCCTTTTTTGATGTCACCCTATCTGCCCAGACAACCAATGTTAACTTTGAATCCCATGCCTTCTTGTTTGTATCTAGAATTCTTTTAATAATCTTGAGGAGGCTCTTATTTGTGGACTCAGCTTGGCCATTTCCTTTTGGGTGGTAAGGTGCAGAGTAAGATGTCTAATTAATTATCTGAGATGATCTTCTCTGGGCACCCAAATCTAGTAATTATGTTCTTTAGTAAAAAATCAATCACCACTTTACTTTTAGTTCTCTTAGTGGCAATTTCTTCTACCCATTTGGTAAAGTAGTCTGTAGCTACAATGATCCATGAATGTCCCCCACTAGAATTTGTAGCTATCTCTCCTATAAAATCAATACCCCATTGCTGAAAAGGGGCTTGAACTTCCACTGGTGTAAGGGGCACATTACCTGAGAATTTTAGCTTACCAGAGAAACGTTGGCAAGCATCACATCTTTTAACTAGTTGATAAGCATCTTTAAAATAGTTGGCCACCAGAATCTTGCTCTTAAAATATTATGTGCAGTAGTCTTGGCCATGTAATGGCCACCACACACTCCATTATGCATCTGTTGTAAGATCCTATTTTCTTGTTCTTTATCAACACATTTCAGTAAAATTCCTTCAGGGTTCCTCCACCATAGCTCATCTCTGATTAGGGTAAAATAGATTTCTTGTAATTTTAATGTCCTTTTCTTATTTTCATCCATGCCCTATGGACAATTCATTCTTTTCAAATAATAAATAATGTTAGTGTACCAGTCACAATGGTCAAGGTTACAAATGAAAGGTCTTTGTTCTTCTTCCAGGGTATTAATGTGATTAGCATCCAAGTTTGCACTAGCCATCAATTTGGCTAAACCCATTCCCCTAACCAACTTAGTGATTTGGATTTCTATATTGAACTCTTGAATCCTATTGATCCATCTACATCTTTTTCCTGACACCTCTTGTTGAGTAAAGATGTCCTTAACTGCTGCTGAGGGAACATAAGCCACTACAATAGCACCTATTAGATAACACCTGAAATCTTTCACAACCTTCACCAATGCATAGGTTTGCTTCTTAGTTATATCATACTTGAGCTCTAGATCCTGTAATGATTTACTAAAAAGCGCAATAGGCTAATCAAACTCCTCTGTAAAAATACAACAACAATAGTGTAACAATATGCAAATGAAAAAATATTCATGGGCTTTGAATAATCAGGAGTTCTCAGGACAAGGGCATCTTTGATAGCTTGATTAATCTCTTGAAAATATTGGGTGGCCTCCCCATCCCACTACATTTTATCATCCTTCTTTAACATCTTTGAAATTGGTCTACTTTTCTTAGAAAAGTTAGTAACAAATCTTGTGAGAAAATTTACTTGTCCAAAGAAAGATTGAATTCCCTTGACATTCTTGGGATGGGCACTCTGTCAATAGAAGATACCCTATATAGGTCAATTCTAACCCCTTCCTTTGAAATGATGTGACCCAATGACTTACCTTCTGTCACTCCAAAAATGCATTTCTTGGGATTGAGATAAATCCCAAATTCTAAGGCTCTTTCAAAAATATTTTCCAAGTGCTCACAATGTTGTTCTTCCTTCTTTGAATAGATTGTGAGATCATCCTGATAGATCTCAAGAAATTTTTGTAGGAAGTTTGAGAATGAAACATCCATGGCCCTCTGGAAAGTAGCCCCAACATTCATTAAACCAAAAGGCATCCTCACATACATATATGTTCCCCATGGCGTGGTAAAAGCAGTCTTAAACTGCTCTGACTCTTTGACCATAATCTGGTTATACCTAGAGAATCCATCCATCATGGACATGATTTCACATCTAGTGACTCTCTACAACATATTCTCCATGTTGAGGAGAGCATAGTTTTATTTTAAGGAAGATATGTTCAAATTTCTGAAATCCACACATAGCCTGATATCCCCATTCTTCTTTCTGATAGGGACTAGATTGGAAACCCAAGAAGAATGCCTAATGGGCTTGATTATCCCAGCATCTTTCATCTTTTTCAATTCTTATTCCATCTTAGGCCTAAGGGTGGGATTTATGGGCCTTTGCTTTTTCCTAAAGGGCTTGGCATCTTCTTTCAATGGAATTTCATGTTGAAACAGTTCCTCATTATATGCCTTTAGGTCATCATATGTCCAAGCAAAATCTTTTTTGTATTTCCTTAAAAGATTAGTCAGATCCTTCTTCACCTTGGGTGACATTTTCTTACCAATAAATAATTTCTTAGGAACTTCTTCTATTCCCACATTAACCTCCTCCAAATCTTCAGATCTATTTACACATGTAACAAAGTATGGTCTATCCTTACTATCAAAGACCCTCCCCAAAGCAACTAGTCCCTTTGGGACTTTATTTGACTTTAGATGAAATATTTCCTTCCCCAAGACAGTATCCTTTCCATCAATGTTTTTCACATACTTTGTAAAATCTATCTCTTTATTGTCAAGACCTGCCTCACAATACAAGAATCTCAAAATATCTACATCATCATCAAACACTTGCCAGCTATCCACATTGTCTGGTATTGAAGGCCTAGTTTGAACTTCTATTTTAGAAATTCTAGAAAAAGTAATGTCTTCTATCCTTAAAGCAATGCTAGATAAAGAATATTCCATTCTCTTTTGGCTCCTATCCATCCAGTCAATACCAAATGCATCAAAAGTTTCTAACTGAACCCATACTGCATTTCAGTATTGCTTCAATCTATGGTTCTTTGATGCATATTTGGATTTGATCTGAGATACCACTAACTCAAAGTCTCCAATAACTCATATGCATTTGATTCCATGTCTTGCGGCTAATCTCAAACCTATTAACAGAGCCTCATATTCTGCCACATTATTTGTACAAGAAAGCAACAGAGAAAATGACAAATTGAAGGTTTTTCCAGAGGGAGATATCAACAAAAATCTAGCACCAACCCCCTCCCTAGAACTGGCACCATCAAAATACATTATCCATAACTTAGTTTTTTCAGATAAATTACTTACATCTGTGTGTGTGAGATTACACCTTCATGAAATTAGGATCAATAACAACAACTCTATGGAAAGAAAATACAATTTAATCTAAGAATTGAAGTTAAATCCATGACATCTCATGGTTCTCTATCTAAGATTTATTAAGAGAGCTCTCAGCCTTAATCTCTCTCATGGACAATCCTAGAATGAGAAAAATTGACAAACATGCTCTAATCTAGCTCAAATGCTCAAACATGTGCGTGCTTTCCATTCAAATGCTCTCCAAATGCCTATAATAAGGATGCTTTTCTCTTGAAATTCTTGGATATCAAATACAAAGAAAATGGCTTGTATTTATAGCAATTTCCCAAGGGTAGGGGGTAGAGTGAATTGATCATGGTCAAGCCTTGGTTGAGTAAAAATATTTGAGGTGATTTCAAATGGAGGGAAATTTAAATGGTTGTCCTCAAAGGGTGGGACAAGAAGACAAGATCCTCAATGCTCATTGGTTTATCAATTTGAGTTGAAAGAAACTAGGAATTATTTAATTCAATCATTTAATTAATTTAGCCATGTAAGGGTGAATGGGTTGGATTTGATTTTTGATTTAAACTATACAATTAATTGATTAAAATCAATTGCATAATTTGATTAATCCCTT
>MU226429.1:2347240-2370917 GCA_018584345.1 Thuja plicata
AAGATCTTTTAACAGGGATCACTATAAACAGTATAGTTCTTTGTGGGTACTAATTCCCACCGGGGTTTTTACCATTTGGTTTCCCTGTAACCAAATTGATGTGTTGTGTAAAGTGTTATCTATATGTAAATTTACTTTGTATCAATCTGGATTAATAAGTATAAGATAAAGATTTAAAGTTGCAGATAACTAATTCACCCTCCCTCTCAGTTATCTCTGAAGTATTCTAACAGTCCATGAGCAATTTTACACATTTATGAGTGCCAGTTAAAACAATGTCAACATTGTTCTCTTTTTTGCAAGTGGTGTGGAAGAATTTCAATTCTCCTCCCTTTCCTTTCCATCTATTTACCAATTGGTCCAAATTATCTTTATCTGCATTATACTCATTCAATATGTTAACAATTTTCTTTCCTTGTGAATAAATGGTAGTAGGAACCAATTCATAAGTACAATGCATGAGGGTGTTATGTATTTTATCTACATTTTTTTGTTTCACCCATGCCTCTGCTTCTCTGAAATCTATAGATTGTTCAACCCATTCTTTCCTTGACTTCTCTAGGTCTGTCCTTTGAGAAACCAGTCTTGCCTTTTCTTGCTCCAACTCCTCTAGTGTGGTTGGGTTTGATGGTGCATGGGAAGGAGGATAAGTTATAATAGGACTTGATGAGGATGGTTGGTGGGGGTCTTGTGTAATCCTCCTCTAAGGCTCAAATTGCACTGTTTGTCTTCCCTCAAGGAAAGCAATTTTATTTTCCTTCTCAATAGATTTAATCTTCTCATCATTATAAGCCTTCATGACAATTTCATATTTTCTGTTAGGATTTTGAATGCCTCTTCTTGTTTCTCAACCACCTTCAAACTGAATTTTATAGTTTGCAAGGTGAGGTTAGCTGTTTCCACCCCTGAGGTATCTGAAACTCTTTTTACTATGAGGATACATATATTTTTAGCCTGATCATCTTGATTTGTTCTCTTTTTATCTTTCCTCTTTAAAGACCATATTTCCAGTGTTGCATGATCTTCACTGAATTGGGCACCAATTGATGTCCCACTGGTGTGCAATGGTTTGATCTCTTTCCTCACAGCATAAAATATAATGGCATCAACCAAATCCCATTGAGGCAAGATGAGGAATCCCTTTTTCTTTACTAACTCCCTGCCCTCCTCAAGGGTTATCTTGTCAAACTTGGCCATCATTTCCTGTTTCACTTCTTTTTTAATGTTTTCTTTTCTCTTGTCAAGTTGAGCTTCTTGCAACTTTTGACACTTTTCCTTGAACTCATCAATGTGGAATATACACAAGAATTGGATGAAGGCCCTGGCTTTAATAAAATTATCATTAGATAGAAATTCCTCACTAGCCTATTTTGTAATAGGGTCTAGCTCTTTCCCTACAAATTATGCTACTATAAGATCCAGAGTTGCATGCTTGGGTGCCTCTGGAACTCCCTCTTGTAGCTCCTAGGCTATGACAAAGATATGTCTAGTATTTCCCATTTTGACCAATTTCTCAACAATACTTTGGTCATCCATATGCAGGGGAGACTAAGAAGGGGAATTGATATCTCCCTGTTGTTTCTCTTTTCCCTCTAGCCTTTGCCTCTTTGGGGATGGAAAAGTCTTGGCAATGGTATCCATTGGACTTTTCCCTTTTTTTTCAGATTCTTTCTTATCCTTTGGAAAAATTGTTCTTTAACCCCTTCTCTGGTATACCAGATACCTTCCAGGTGGGACAACCCTTCCTTGAGACATCCTTCTTAGAACAGATTTGAATTTTTCTGGCTCGACTTCCATTACTTTATGTTTCTTCTGATCTAGAGTCTTCATTATGTCCTCAAACATACTCATCAGAGATTCTATTTTCTTTGCCCAGGGTGTAAATACCTTTAGGGGATCATAAGATCTATGAAAATTATGAGTGAAATCCAATGTTTTTTTAAACACTAACCATTTCTCTTTCTTGATCTCTTGTTCAGTCAGATCAAACTCATTTCTTATGATATCTTCTGGAAAATTGAACTGGTGATCTAGTGCTAGGCATTTGGTCTTCTTCCTAAACATGTCAATGATGAAACCCTCATTATCTGCACACCTTGCCATAGATGTTGCTAAATGGTATGGCTCTAGGTATTTATCAAATTGGGTCCATCCCCTCTTTGTAATGATAAAGTGATGGGCTCTAGTGAGGGCAGGGAAAATGCTTCCTTTCATTTTTCCTATTAAGGATTCTTCTTGTAATTCACCAAGTTTCCTAAGAATCTCTGCCAGACCAATCTTTAGTGGCACTCTATAAGGAAGAACATTTGGGGTTCCTCTGAAACCATAAACCCTTATGATTATTGAGACATGGTATAAAATAAGATCACCCCAATTGTGAACAATTTTCAATTCTGGAGCATACTCCAATGGTCTTAAGAGTCTCATCATATATGTACTAATGCTAGGGTTTTCTTTACATAATAATGATTTAAGCCTAGCAGCAAAAGATCTATCAAAATTTACATAAATGGCCTCCTTTCTATCCCAAGATGAATCAACACTCCATAAATGAACAAGCATATCCTCATCATCCTGAAACTTGGTAAGGTCCATTTCTTCTTCAAAGAAATCAACATTATTAAACAAAATCATATGCATCATCAAGGAGTACCATCTCATTGTCTTGAGTATCTTCTTATCCTTAATACCTATCAGACCCTGATGCATTGACTCAACAATGTAGGAAGCATAATAAAAAATAACTAACAGGGGAGGATGCAAAATTTGAACAACCATATGCATGAAGTGGACAAGCATTGTTGTTTCTTTATCTTCTCTTAGCACATGGCACAAGGCACTATACATTCTCCTAGCCTTACTATTAAAATAGTCTAGTTTAAAAGGCTCTAGTGTATTTGGGCCTACTACAATCAAATCCCCTATCTTATTAAAATGTCCTCTCAAAGCCTTATTCCTGTAGTACTCTTTCTGAGTCTGGTATACCTCTTTGAAATAGTTAAAATCAATATCATCCATTTGAACTGAGAGATCACTTAAACTGAACACCTTTCTAATTGAATCGGTTGTGACAGTCAACAACACATTCCCCTCTGTATCTCTTAAAACCATGGATACTCTATCATATGTATTAGCTATCAAAGTTAATAGGTTTGTATCCATGAATACTCCAGGAACTATCAATTTACCCCCATTTAGATCCCATATATTGCAATCTGGGGAGGGAGCATTCCTCTGGCTATAAGTAGTTCTGAATAAATTTAAACTACTTGTACTAGTTTTGGCATCTTTGGCCCATCTACCCATATCATACAAACCCTCCCCGACTCTAAAATGGGGATGTACTGGAACAATTTTCTTAATCTAGGTAGCATTACCTGTAGACCCACTCAACTACTGTAGAAGGTTGTCTCGTACATTTCTATCTTTGTACTCCACATTGCCAGAGAATTCAATCCTAGGGGCCATTTTCTGAATCTAGGGCTTCTTACAGGGATGATATTCAGATTATATTAACAATTCTAAAACCTTTTCAAATTCCAAATCTTACTAAAAGCATGAATTTCTACTGTATCATAGAAGACTTACCTATTCTCCAATTTGTCACAAAGAGCTCAATATCACTGCAATTTGAATCTTCACTTGAGTGACTTTGATGAATTATGGCAGCTTCAAGTTTAAGCAATGAATTATATAGCCTCAATCAAATTAGTCTTTGGCATTGAATTCAACTGAAGTGGCCACACACTCTACAATCAATTTTCTTAGTTTGCAGCTTAACAGTTCACTAACGACCATTTTATGAACTTTGAATTTGGACTGTAGATCTTCAACAATATCTCCTTCATTGGGTGGCTCTAATTTCTTCCTAGAAACAACTATTTATTTGGGACATGTGTCAGTACAACTTGATCGCTGAAATGATAGATCTCATGCATCTTCTCATTAAGCGATCAAGTCAACCATCAGATTTATCTTAACTTGGCTATAAGTTATTTTACCTTGAGTTTACTAACTGTGGCTGTAACTTCATCAACTTGGACATGCGTCAACACCGCTTAATGGCTTGAATGCTAGATCTTGCACATCTTTCCTTTAAGTCATTAAGCAAGCCATCTGATCTTTCTATAACTACACCTTCTTTAACTTATCTCTGCATTGTATAGGGCCCACCCTCTACCACGTGTCACCATGACTTAATCTCTTATCCTTTAGATGCCAATAACTTTGCCTTTAAGCGATTAATTCAATTGCCAGATCATTTTGTACTTTCTCTGCCTTTAGTTCCTTCTTTACGATGTCAGTCAGACCTACTAGGACATGTGGCATCATGACATAACCGCTTAAATGATAGATCATGTTCACTTTTTTGTTAAGCGATCAAGTCAGCCGTCAGATCTTCTTCAGACTTTCCACCTTTTAACTTGTGGTCACCTTTACCGTTAGTGGAATACACATCATCATCAGGACACATGACATCATGGATTAATGTCTTAATTGATAGATATTGCACATCTTTGGGATAAGCCATTAAGTCATATGTTGGATCAAAATAAATCTATCCACACTTTAATCAACAATTGTTTCATAATACTCGGACCCACCAATTGCCACATGTCAACATCGCTTAATGGTTTAACTCATATATCTTGCGCATCTTAGCCATAAGTGATTAAGTTGATTGTTAGATCTATTCATGCTTTAATATCCATTAAACTGCCTATGACAGGGCCCACATCACTCCAAAGACACGTGTCACTCAGAATTAATCACTTACAAGATAGATGTCGATCATGTTGAGATTAAGTGATTAAGTCAACTGTCCGATGAAACAAGATCTGCTCACTATTTAACTGAAACCCTTTCTAACAATCAGACCCACCAAAGACACGTGGCATCACAAATTAATATCTTATGAGATAGATGTCATGCACTTCAGGAATAAGTGATTAAGCGGGTTGTTAGATCAAAACAAATTAGCTCGACAGATAGTGGATTTAATAAAACATTTGTGAACTTAGACTTAGGGATAATACAAGACCATAGCATTAGGATACTCACAACTTACTGAACAAATTTTTTTTAAAAGGAACTCATGCAAGACAGGACTTAAGTGGAAAAAAGAAGCATGAAATTATAAACCATTTTGATGCTTAGGGTTTTAGGATCAAATTTTACACTTTGAGACATGAGACAAGGGTTTTTCAAGTATCCTCATAAAACTCTTTGCAAAAATAGACCAGGGACTCATTGTTTGAATTTTTTTTAAACTAGACCTAACATAACCCACTAAGAAGATTGTGTGGGATTCTTTGGTCACATGCAAAGTGTTGATAAAATGTCTTGTGCATCCTTCAATCCCATCTTGAGGGATCCTATATGTAGGAGATAAAAAATTAGAAATAATTGCATGCTAGAGGAACAATGCATAGAAACAAATATCCTAAACTAACATTAAAGCTATGAAGGAAAGTGCATAAAACATGAAACAAATAAAACAAACACTCCCTCAAGATGCTCTAATGCTTTTTTTTTCTTTCAATTTGATATATTTCTCCCATGTGACAATATTCACCTATTCATGAAAGAAAAATGAAAGCAAGAATACCCAAAAAAATGTGGTTCTCAAATGAGAGAAATGGGAGTCCAATTTATAGATTTTTGGAACTCAAATTGAGGGATGAGATCGAAATCCAATCAACGGTCATGATTAAATGAGAGGACAAGTTAAGTGATGCAAATTTGGAAATTGCATTTCCAAGTGAATGAGGAAATATAAATATGAGAGAGTTAAGTGAAAATAAATATTGGAAATATTTATTTTCAACACAAAATGTCATTTGCAAATGGAGGACAAAATAGAAATATGATAGAGTTAAGTGAAAATAAATATAAGAAATTTATTTTCAACAACAAATGTCATTTGCAAGTGAAGGAAAGGATGAGTACTAAACAAGTTAAGTGGAGGAGAAGATGGAAGGAGGAAAGAGTTAAGGGGAAAAGGAAATTAGTAAGTGGGAATTAGAAATTAGAGTGAAATTTAATAATTATAACTTATTAATTTCCTCATAATTGGAAAATTAGACAATTAAATAAATAAATTTATTTAATTGTGGGAAAGGGGGAAGGGGGTAAATAAATGATATATTTATTTACCAAAGGGATGACATTATGATAAGAGGGCGAAATAAATATTTGCCCCAAGGACCAAGATTAAATAAATAAATTTATTTAATTGTGGAAAAAGGGGAAAGGGGGTAAATAAATAATATATTTATTTACCAAAGGGATGACATCAGGATAAGAGGGCAAAATAAATATTTTCCCCAAGGACCAAGATTAAATAATTGATGAAATATTTAATCGAATAAATATTGATAGGACATGATGAAATCAAAGGACAAAAAATAGTAATTAATTAAATAAGGGTCATCATTTAATTAATTAAAGAATGACACAATATTGGTGATCAAACACAAAATATAGAAGACATGTTAAATAAAGGGGGCCATAGGCATTGGACCATTTTTTAGTGTCTACATTTTGCCCCTCTTCGATACAATGTGATTATAAGCATTGGTTCAAAGAAAAATTAAAGATCATGCCCCAATGGATTGACAGAAATGAAGTTAGGATGCCCCCTTGAAAAATTGGGTAGAAATTGACATGTTAATTTTTTGAAAAGGAAAATGTTTACTAGGATTGACAGAAGAAATGTTGGTAAAAAGTAGAAATTAGACAGAGAGGAGTTAGTAATTATGAAACATTGCTTTCATAAGTGCACTTTATCTTAGAGAGCTTTATTTAATATTGCAATTTGAATGTGTTGCACCATGGCACAAAAAGCGAGGATGATAATGCAATCCCTTTGCATAAAAACAAATACATTGCAGATAAGGAGTGTTTCCATCCATCTTGAAGCATATGACATACGTGCCCGGGAACTTCATGAGAAACACCCCACAAATAGAAGATAAAACAAAAATAAAGGACCATGAACCATCCTAACCACTCTCATCACTCGGTGATATTCTGGAGTAGTATAGGAACATGACCATAGATAAATCAATAAAAGATAAGACTCACTGAACCAAGTAAGTCAACAACCATTCTAATCTTATTATCAAAGTTGATAGTTTGTGTGTGATAAGTTTCAGGAATCACTAATACATTTGAGGTTAATTTTTGACCTTTATTTTTGACCACAGGCCATTTTGGCTTGTGATGTTTTTTTTTTTTTGTTTATGTCTCGATTTGGTCTAAATTTGTACTCCAGTTAAAATTATTGTGGAAACTTCAACCAAATCAGGATATAAACAAAAAAAAAAGTGAATGAACTCACTTCATTTTTCATTTTGTTTTAAGTGCGGGCGGGAGGAAGGTTCCAGCAAGCAAATTCAAGTCATTTTATAGGTTGGAAAAATATTTAGCTATTTTATGGTAGATCGCGGGCGGGAGGAAGGGTCTCATCAAGCAAATTCATGTCATTTTGCAGATGTAGATGCAGATGTAGATCACCATTTGCTCATGCTTTCCTGAACTTGTCTACTCTTGTCTCTAATTCTATTATTAATCTTCATCACTACTTTCTCTTTACCTTTTCTTTCTGCTTTATGTGTTTTACGAACCTACTGGTTATGAATAGAAACAAATTAACCAAATAACAATACTGGCCTCTTGTTCAATTTCTTTTTTTTTCTTTTTTTACATACAAAATGTAGTGTGTGGATTCTGCTGAAAACTTCATCTCTACTCTCTTTTAGCTTGGGGTTTCCATTTCCATGAACATTGTTACAATTAAATGGATAAATATATGAAAACCTGTATGCTAGGTATGCCCAGGCGACCACCAAATAAAATTTCAAGAGGAACCCATAAATACATTGCAGTGTGTTAAAAGATTCGATGGATAAATTGTAGATTTGTGTGGTTTACTGTTGGATTGAATGCAGTGGAGAGGCAAGCATGTATGAATCATTTTAGATGAAAAAAGGGGCAAGAGAGTATAACTGTGAAATTGGGAGTTTGAAGATGTGGAAGACATAAATGCAAAGGCAATCAAATCTCCTCATAATCTCGTTGGGAATGAAGTGAGTAAAGGGCACAGGGTCATTACATGCCCTGTGTTGGTGGTCAAAGCCTACACATGTTGTCTTTGCCGCACCCTATTATCCGGTATCACTAAACCCCTTTTGCAATGTGGAATTAAATCAACATAATTTCATCCCCTCATTGTATTTACTATTTAGTATTTCGATTATGAAAAAAATAGGTGGAATTTTTTCCATTAAGGTGGAATGTTGATAGGTTTAAGTGGATCCAATGGTCATGCATCTTTATTTGATGAAATATTTGTAGATTTTGGATGTGTTCCATGGATCAAAGAGATATTAAGCATGGTTGGTCAATCTACATTATGTTTTATCATGTTGAGTGGTAGGTCTAGTATTTGTGTGGTCTAACTTTATTACAATCGGGCTAGTCTAGTAATTTTTAATGGCTATATATTGATGAAGTTAACTCACACGACTATCTATTGTAGTGAATTTGTCAAGGTTGATAAGTATTCAAGTTGGATATATACAGATTGTAGATATATTCTTTATAGGCAATGTCAGTAGTGCCATAGTTCTAATAGACTAAAAGTAAACCATTCTATTTTTGTTTAGGTATTTG
This sequence comes from Thuja plicata, assembly GCA_018584345.1. Lineage (NCBI taxonomy): Eukaryota > Viridiplantae > Streptophyta > Pinopsida > Cupressales > Cupressaceae > Thuja > Thuja plicata. The sequence goes on from MU226429.1 coordinate 2,355,917, forward strand.
AGGAATACTGGAAGAATTATCTATGAATTAGCAAATAATCATCAACCATTGATCTAACTGCTAAAGTGGATAGAAATATTGTGACATGTCATCCATGGACAAATCTAATATGCTAGTATCAATGGATCCCACTAGTCTAACTTAATTATTTTAATCTGAATTTATAGATATTTAAAAGCACATACATTTTAAATGCAAATAAGCACCAATAGTTAATTTATAAGTGTAGACAAATATCATCTTGCCACATGTCAATAGCTAGTCTAGAGTGAAATGTGTAATATGTGTTTAATGATTCAAATATTTATGGAAGATTTTCCTTATAGAACCATGGTGCTTGCAAATTATACATCATAAAGTACCTCTAGTGTCAAGATATTTAGATATTTCTCTCTTATGTGTCTTATTCAAATGTTCACCCTTTGCGGGAGTACTTTGAATCAATCTTTATTCACATGTTTTTTATTATATAAAAAGAGAAACAATGGACAATTGGGATTGCAAATTTTAGGTTTAGGGTTTTTGTTTTGCCTTTAAATTTTGAGAAAAGCCTTAAATATTAGTGTCCATGTGCTTGAATGTTCTATTATTGAATTGACATGTTGTCCTGGTCACAAATCTCTTAAGTCATCACTTAGGTCATTTTTTCGTTGTCTAACTGACCACATGCCTTGAACCTTTTTATTTTCCTGGTCAACTCTTTTATCCCCTAAGTTATGTTTCCTTCTTAGGATTTAATTTTATTTCCCCTATCACCCTAGCTAACCAATGTCTCCACATGCTCATTTATTGGTCTTAAGTTAGAATGTTCCCTCACACTCCCACAATATTTATTAAAGAATGTAGTGAGTCCCATGGGTTGGTGGGGTAAGTTTTTTATGTGGTCACTCTATTGAATTTCCTTGACTTTTGGATCTCCCTATGCTCCTATTATCATTTTAATTACACACTAAATTGATAAATTGATAGTTGTTTTACATTGAATTATGGATTTGATAAGTTGCTGTCCTAAATGTAGAATTTGCTTAAATTTAGAAGAGAAAGTACGTATGCAACATAGAAACTATAAAAAAAAGAAGGATTTCATAAAGGTACATCTATTCAACACTATTATTCAGATATTGAAGACAAAATACTTTGCTTTTGCATTCATGTTAAACAATGATAATGTTCTAGGTATTGATCAGATTTAAAATTTTCAATTTCATAAATGGATCATTACATTGAACATCCAAACTGAATGTATTAAGCAAATATTCCTTCATAGGTTACTTCTTTCCATTGCAAACATATAGAAGATGTACAATGCTAAAAGTAATAAAAGAACATTAGAGGATTTAGGGATCTAAGCATTGCCTTGGAGAGGTCTTTTTGCATTTTGATAACTGGTCATCTACATCTTCATGTCTTCTGCCTTGTTTTTGTCCTAAAGTCTTCTTCTGGTCTGATCCTGCAATCATGAAGAGAGAAAGAGTAGTTAGATCCAAGTTGGATCTAAACAATGCATAAATCCCTAAAAATAGCACGCTACAATCACACTTTTAGAACTGCATATCAATTATGTAAACATCACTACAATAACAAGGTATACATCAGCAATAACTAAATAAAGTATCAAAGGGACATAGTTTTATGAAACCTTTTACTGCATATAGTTTTTATCCTGCATTAGGAAGGGATTTCTATTTAGGAAAGCAGAACATCCACATGATAAGTCAATAAATCCAACCAGCAAACCCACATTCATACATAAATGTCATCCCACATGACATTTACATATAGACATGGATTAGCTAATTGAATCCATCAACCAAACATGGGGACTTAGTAATGTGTGCAAGTGAGAGATGTACACAAATTCCAAAGTATGATATGTAGGAAAGAAAATAAGACACAACAAAGTAATAGTAGTGTTGTTTTAAGAGATGCATATGAAATAAAGATAAGTGTTCCTAATTGAGAAGTGTTATAACCAACATGGAGCATCTTGCAGATTAAGTGAGGTAACACTATACCTTGTACCTTATCACTGTACAAAGAAAGCATGAGATACCATATAATGTTGTTTTGAAACAATGAACTAAGATAATTTAGAAAGATAGAGAACACTAATGCTGTTACAGATTATAATGCATATGAAAAGGATCTAACTATATTGTTATCAGAAATGGAGATTGTATACACATGGTTGACATCACATAAGTACTTTATTTCAATATTTTTCTAAACATTGTCATCTCTAAATGAAATCTATGAGAAAAGAAAGACGAGATATCCATTTTATAATAGTAGGCACATATAGAATGAAATATCAGTGTTGCTATTATAAGTGATGTGTGTGTAGAAGAGAGTGAACATGTGCAAAAGGTGGAGTCAACAAAGATACATTCAATTATTTTTCCATGCCATAATGATCAGTGATGTCATATGTTCAAATAATTGATGTTATAAAAGATACTAGGTCAAAACAGTGGGTAGCTGAATTATGCTGTCATAACAATGTTCATGTTTGAATAAGTTTGGAGAGTACAAATGCATGCAGTAATTATAGTCAAGAAGGCAATATGTGCATAATGAATTTCAAGTTATGAACATTTCTCATAGGAGTCACAAGCCCGTGCTTGAACCCTATGGGTGGGGATTCTTATAACATTATGCATAATAGTGTATTATTAAATTACATCTTGCACATAAGCTTCATACTTTAAAGAAATGTTTAGACAATTAAAAATGGAAATCAAACATGTAATGTGTGTAGATCAACAAGAAAATTCTCTCAGCTTCAATAGTAGGAGTTTTTGTTATGTTATGATCATGCTGTAGATTGAACATGTAATATGTTAATTTCAAATCAGCAATGTTTATTTCTCAGCAACATAAAGGAGATATGTATGTCTTATTACATTATGGTCACTACTATTAAATAAAAAAGGACAACATACAATATAAACAGTGATATCAACTCAATTCAAAGTTGTAGATAGAAGTGTTTTATGTTTCCATGATCATGCATTGAAAACATTGGGTGTTTCTCAAACGAGAAAATGTGAAATTTTCTCAGCAACAAAAAGAGAGTGGTTTATATGACATTATGGTCATGCTTTAAACAAACATTTTTTTTTATCTTATTGCATTTCTTTCAACGATTCATATTCAAAATCAAAACAGAAGAGAACTATGTTCAAGCCTGGTAACATATATCAGTGAGGTTTAAGATGTTCACACCTTTCAGCATTGAATTCAAATTTCAAAATGTCTATTTTCATTTGTCAGTAGAAGTAGCTAAGGTAGAAATAAAATGAAGTGACTAGAAGTGACTGTGATTAAAGGGCATTAATGTGAGTTTTGGAGTTTTGAGTTCATCTATAAGGCTATAAGTTCTTTTATTTATATGGGTTCAGTGAATAGTGAATAAATAATAAAAATGGTGCACTGGTGTTCAAAGTTTAACAGTGGTGTTTGAATTAGCAAAAGATAGATTAAAGTGACTGGTAAAAAAAAATTACAGACAGTGATTGTGCAAAGAAGAAGCATTTTAGAAGTAAGCATGTGTATGAAGTATGCTCAAGCTACATGTTCATTTAAATAAGCTATGAGTATGTTATTCATTTTACAAATTTTTAAAGTTTAGTAAACATCTAAAGCTGAGCTTAAGAGACAACAATGTTCATTCAGGAAAAAATAAAGGGTTGTAAGCATTAAGTAAAATTTTTAACAGAGACATAAAGATGTTCTAAAGTTGCTAACAAGTATACAACATATAGAAAGTAGAACTTATCTTCATTGTCGTTATTCGAAGCTTATGACTGAAAGATGTCATTTCTTCAAACTTGATACACGTTTTTCATTTTTTGGTCATATTTTGAGCCTTGCCAAGATAGCTGAAGGGAATTCATAGTCATGGTACTATCAAAGTTGTAGAGAACACACATCAGTAAAAGTGGTGTAAATAATCATAAGTTTCGTGCTTAAAATCTACAAGAGGATCGAAGGTTTACCAGTTGAGGCTGAGACTGAAGGAGAAGGAAATAAAAGGTGAGTTCATGTTCATGCTTGTGAACCAATAATTTAACTTTAAAATCATGAAAGCTGAGATATACACCAAGTTACAGGTCATGGACTGAATGTGAGCTCACACTTCATAACTCATAAAGATGAAACTCAAGATAAGTCATGACTTTGTACATACAGTCAAGATGAAGACACAATCACAATAAAGTTGTGACTTATAATGAAATGGAGTTCAAAGGATAAGTACCCACAAGCCAAAAATCTAGCATCAATTTCGACTACACGTTCAAAGCTTACAGTGGTGAGAAGACCCTGTTCACAGCCCATCAAACCATACTAGCTCGAGCCTGATATGAAAGATGCTGACTTAAAAAAATTGGAACCCAAGTTCAACTGAGTTAATGATATATGCAGTGCCATTATTATGGAATGTAGATAAACAAATGGACACACGGAATAGAGAGATCAAGTTTATACAAACAACATAAACTCCAGTTAAAAAAGAATGCAGATATGAAGGAGGCCGATTCTAACAAACAATGGAACCCAAGTTCCATTTAAACATGCAGCGACCCAAATACACTCCAGTTTGTGCCAAGAAGCCTGAGATTCCTAAACAAGATACAAAACACCCTGATTCATGGCTTTAAAAATTCAGTATAAAAATGCATATACAAAAGATGAGTTTCATAGAAACATAAAAAACTGTAGTAAGCCACGACACAAAAGAAAAAGAAAGAAGAAATCTAGATTAACATAGAGATATGGTGAACATATAGATGAGCCTGATTTTTTATAGAAAAATCCAATGAGAACAATGAAGTTTCAACCTAGAATGGCAGCTCCAAACATTAACATCAACAGAACCCTAAGTTTTCTTCCAAAAAACGACAAGATGCAAAGATAAAAATGCCTATGTTTGATTTGATGGAATTTTGGAGTCCACAATGTAGTCTAAGTTAAGTCCCTGTCAACCACAGTGCACGGAAAGCCCTCTTTGCATGCCATGATAGCTTCATCACATGCCATGACAGTGTGATATTTTATGGGTCATGTTGACCATATAGTTAAGTGTCGAATTAGGGATTTTAGAGTATGAGGTTGGTTTTTATGGGTCTTCACTCATGTTTTGGAGTTAGGGTTTATACATTTTGGATATTCTTCAAGGGGATTATAATGTATTTGTAATATATGTTGATATATAGTATTAATGATGTAAATCAAATATATCAACATTAGGGGATATAAGTCTAGGGCTAGATTTTAGGCATGTCTTATGCCTTAAATTTAGGATTTTTGAAATCATGGAAGGCTTGTTAAAAGATATGTTATAGGCATCAATTGGACATAGAAATTAGGGGTAACCATCTATTTTGGAGCACTTTTTAGGGGGGGTCTCATTTTCAGAATTAGCCTTGGAGGCTATATTACTGAACTTCTCATTCATTTTTAGGGGTTCATAATTTGGGGATTTTGAGGTATTAGCGAACATATTGTTCCTTTGCCCATTTCCTTTGTATTTTGTAACAATTTTGCAGATTTTGAAGATAATAAAGTTGGCCTTACTATTCATACATCTTTTCTGAGTTTTCCTATCTATCCTTCTAAATTTCTGCATTTAAGTGTTTCTTCTCTTTTAAATATAGATTAGTGAATTGCTCAAATTCCTATTCTAGAGTTATAAAGAGTCAACCTTTTACAAAAATTACCTCTTTGTTGATCAGATCTTCACCATTAGTGGTATCAAACCCTAATAGTAAGCTCTTGGTCATCCTAGGTGTTAAGAAGTGAAAACTATTATATAACTTAGTAATGTGTGTTTTGTAGGTATAGTCTTGCAATTCTAATAAATCTACATCCATATTTGGTGTATCACCTTTCTCATTTAGTTTTCATTTTCCAGTTCTCCTTCTCCCTTTTCCCAAAACCATAAAAGTTAGCATTAGGTGATATCCCGAATCTAATAGGAACCAACCTAGAACTGGGAGATTCATTCTCTCATCCACCAAGGAAAATATTTCCATGTTTCAATAGGATGGCTAGATTCTGCATCCAGCTATAGGTGCAATCCTGATTGACAACAATTTTTGGAATGCCTTGGGGACCCAAATTGCTACACAGTCCTTTCAAGTTATTATTTCTTATAGCTATTTTGGTGTGAACATTAGTATTTCTACCTTTAAGAAGGTATTTTAACAAACACCTGGCGACTCTATTTGAAGGTTTTTCTACAGATTCAATTGGACTTATTTTAATGAGAAGGACTCCTACAAGAGCCAACATAAAGGGTTCATTTATCAAGAATTACAACCTAGCACAAGAGGTGGTAGATCAGCAAGGAGAAATAGAGCATCTCAAGCTATAGGAGAATCATCCTCTTTTCTCAAGGTATCAAATTTTTCATTATTTGAAAATCGTATATTTGAGGATCAAGATGCCATTTCTGAAAGCCACAAGGTAATTATTGAAGATTTTGGTTTTCCTGAAGATATAAGTGTTATTGACAATTCTGGATCAGAATTACCCATTTTTGATGAAACAATAAGAAATCAGTCCACTTCCGTAGCATCCACAAGTGACACTACTACTCAAAGATTGAAAACATATCAGAGAAAGGTAACACAAGTTAACAAATCTATTTTGCAATTTGTAGACCAGTAGCAGGTGCAAGCTATAGTTCAACAACAAGTACCACTAGTATAGATGGCTCAAAATTTGCCATTTGTGGCCTTTAATGCTGAAAGCCCATTGCAAATAGCTATTCATCATGACATTCCACCAGCAACACTGAAAGGTTTGATGTATTTTAATGGTGAGAATCATATTTTAGTAATTGAGCATATTAAAGACATTGCTACTTTATGTGGATTACACCAGGTTACTCATGATGATGTAGCATTAAAAATATTAGCGGCATTGCTTAAAGGTAAAGCATTAGTCTAGTTTAGAAGTTTTCCAGTTAACTCTATTAGTACATGGGATGAGTTAGGTACTATTTTGATCAGTAATTTTGAAGATAGATCAGATAATTTGTCTTTGGTTGAGCAGTTAACTACTATTAAGAGAAATATCAATGAGCATATTTCTGATTTCAACTTTTGTTTTCAATGAACTTGGGATATAATTCCAAGATCTGTTAAGCCATCTAATGACTATGCATTTTTGTTCTATTTGAAAGTATTTAACAGTGATATTGCTCTTATGATACAGTCTATGGGAGGTGATACCTTACCAAATGCTCATGATATTGCTGTTAGAGTAGAGAACAACTTGATACAAGTTGGAAAGTTACCTCTAAGGCCTCTAGTTCCTTATTGTGTAGAGATACAACCATTAGTACCAGTGGTCATACCACCTATTGCTGTTATTCCTCCATTACCAACACTTAATATGTAGGTTGTAGCAGAGGAGCATGCTGCCTCAGATCCTATCAGAGATATAAAAGAGAAAACTCTGGAGCTAAAGGACACAAGTGATAGCATCTTGAAGACATTGCAAAATTTTGGTAATGAAATTACAAATTTGAAGAGGCAACATGGCCAATACAATAGGCCTCCACAGGCTTCTTACCAGCAAAGTAGGTCATTGAATCAAGCCTCTAGCTCAAATTAGTCAAGGCCATCTCAATGGTAGAAAAGGGACTATGGTCAAAAGGCTGGTTAATCATATAGCTACGCAACTCCAAGTACTTCCAAGGTGATGACAGTGGTTCCTCAAAATAATTATGTGCAAGAAGAAGAATGGTGCAACACCTGCAACGATGGGCATTATTGGTTGGATTTCCCTCATTTACTAGAATCTAAAAGGAAAGATGTTCTGAAGGGGCAACTATTTAATATCCAGAAAGAGGTATAGTTAGATCAATCACAAACACAAGGTAATCCTGATGCGTCTTTAGTCAATTTTGGTGAAGATGATGCTATTTTAGTAGAAAATTTTGACCCCAATCAAGTATGGAGACTGATATCACTAGGGACAAGGTAAAAAATAAAGGCTGGGAATGATCAATCTCAAAATGATAAAGTACAACACCATGTTAGTACAGATCGACAATAAATGAAGCAGCATGTACAAGCTCAAAAGGAAGTAGAATAGTCAATCCAAATAGGAAAGGAGCTTACTGTTTCAAAACAACAACAAAAGGTTAGTGTTCAAAACTTCAATATTGTTGATCATTTGAAGAAAAAAAATGTTCCCTTATCCATGTGGGATGTTTTGGCCCTTACAGGCCAAAAATATTTGTTGCAAGAAGCATTACAAAAACTTACCTTATCTAATGAAGTTTTATCTCAGCAAACCCCTATGGTTTTAGTTGCCACCAGTACAAACAAATGCCAACAATCATCTAAATTGATCAAGCCACCTCCATTTTATGTGGTTGTTATTATAGGACAATGCTTAGTCTATAACTGCATGATTGATTCTGGTGCAACTAGTTCAGTCATGCCTAAGAAAATTACTGACTAGTTAGGCCTGAAGTATGAGCCATTGGAAAGAGGGGTAGTACAGTTAGATGGGACAGTTGTGGAAACTATGTGAGTTATAAGAGATTTAGATTTAACACTGCATGCTTGTCCTAGTTTTTCAGTTCCTATGGATGTATACATTATTGATTTACCACCTAACTTCTCTATATGCTTGTCAAGATAATTTACTGCCAAGATAGGAGGTTATCTATCAGCAGACTGGACTCACATGCTATTCTGCACACGGTATGGTACTAAGGTTACTATACCCTCATAACCCATTGCAAAATTATGTATTGAACAGTATGTTGTTAGTGCTGCAAATGAATCAACAATTGTTTTATTTGATTAAGAGGAAATATATGATGTTTTTGAAGCTCAAACACAAGTAAGTAAGTTTCTTGATATGTTGTTAGATGATTGGGCAACTAACAATGTAAGAATTTCAGATGAACAGATTGAAGAGCCAAGTTTGGGTAACTATATTATCCATGAAGTTTCTAATTTTCTTCTAGCCATGGGAAAAGATGTAGAATTAGATCTTGACCAACAATCTAATGCTGTTTGGAAGTTGTTCATTGATGGATCACACAACAAAATAGGTGTAGGAGGAGGTTATATGCTGATTTGACCAGCAAATGAAAGGTATTATGCATCTTTCAGATTCAATTTTAGTTGTAGAAACAATGTAGTTGAATATAAAGCCCTCATAAATGAGTTAAAGTGGGCCATTAAAAGTTGTGTGCAAGTTTATGGTGACTGAAAATTGATTGTGAATCAAGTGAGGAATGTTCATGCAACTAAGAATGATTTATTAAAAAGTTACAAGCATGTTGTATGGGATTTGATTGAAAGCTTTGAAGCTTTTAATCTGCAATCCATTCCTAGAAATCAGAACACACATGCTGATAAGCTTTCTTCTATTGGAGCCCAGTATGATATCCCAACCGAAATCAACAATAGTAAAAGGCTTAATTATGTTAAAGTGATTGTAAGACCTGCTTTTCCTAACAATAATAATTGTTGGCAAGTTTTTGAATTTGACCAACATATTGTTAATTTTTTGAGAGAAGAAGCTGAGTTTGCACAACCAAACCAACAAAGAGTGCGGGAGCAATACGAGGATTAGATCATTCAATTATGAACAAATAAAATGCCCAAAGGCCTTGTGACCTTAGAATCCATGTTTGGTACTAATGATCAATTCAAAAAGGATAAATCCATCTTGCAGATTAAAGAGGAGCATTATGAGGAAATTGTTGTTGCAAAGGATAAAGTGCTGAAAAATGGAAAGGTATGTACACTTGAAGAACGTTAAACCTTTGTCAACTTATCTAATGAATTCCATAATATTATTGCTTGGAGTTATTCATATTTGAAAGGATTTAATCCTGATATTTCTCATCATACAATCGAATTAGAACCAAGAGCTAAACCAATTAGGCAAAAACATAGGCCAATAAATCCCAAGTTAGAGCCCCTCATGATTAAAGAATTGAACAAATTGATTGAGAGTAACATCATTTTCCCAATCAAACACACTTCATGGGTATCCAATCTGGTTCCTGCTAGTAAAAAGAATGGGGAAATTAGATTGTGTGTTGATTTCCGTGACCTAAATAGAGCTTCATTAAAGGATAGACATCCTTTTCCTTCCATGGAACAAATCTTGCAGGTTGTTTTAGGTTTAGAAGGGTTCTCATCGCTGGATGGTTTATCTGGTTACAACCATATTTTAGTGAAGGAGGAGGATAAGTTCAAAAAAAAATTTACAACCAAATGGGGAACCATGGCTTATCAAAAAATGCCATTTGGTCTATCTAATACAGGTGCAACCTTTCATAAGGATATGTAAAAGGCCTTCATAAAATTAATGTACAAGTTTGTACTTGTCTATTTAGATGATATAACTATTTTCTTAAAGAATGCATCAGAACACTTTCAGCATTTGAGAATTATCTTTGAGAGATGCAGGGATGTGGTATTTCTTTAAATCTAAAAAAGAGCATATTTACTGTCCATAAAGGAAAGTTGATGGGGTTTATTGTTTCAAAGGAGGGTATCACTATTGAACCCAAAAGAGTAAGTGCTATCCTTGCCTTGCCACTTCCTCTTCATAAAAAGGGCCTTCAAAGCTTCTTAGGAAGAATCAACTTTCTTAAGAGATTCATTCCAGATATTGTAAGATTACTATTTCCATTAATAGCCATGCTCAAGAAAAGTATTAGTTTCAAATGGACCCAAGAAGACAAACTCAATTTTGAATTGATTAAGGAAGAATTAGCTACTACCCTTACCTTGTTAAATCTTGATTTTTCAAAGGATTTCATTTTGTATGCATATGGGAATGTTGATAGTATTGCTGCCATGTTAGTTCAGAAAAATGACATAGGTTGTGAGCAGCCAATAGCTTTTTTCAGTCAAGGATTAAAGGACCATGAATCACATTATTCATTTTTTGAAAAGCATGTACTTGCTATAATTATAAGTCTAAAGAAATTTAGACATATGCTTTCTAACAAAAAGATAAATTTAATGCTTGCACATCCTTATGTCAAGGAGTTTTTGCTGAATAAGAACTTCAACACCAAAAGAGCTGGCTAGATCACAAAGGCAATGGAATATGACATTGAAATCAAAGTTACAAAGATGGTAAGAGGTAAGGGTTTATGTGAACAACTTGCTAGAAATGGAGATAGCACTCCAAAAGATGAGTCTGAAATTGTCTTGGCCTTAGAAGATAATGAACAAGTTGCTATCCTAGATTATTATAATGATTGGGTGGATGATATGGTTACCTTATTGCAAACCAGATGCTGTCCTAAAGGATTGGAAAGATCAAAATAGAGGTATTTCAGATTACAATCCATTCCTTATTGTTTACTGAATAATATTCTGTTTAAAAAGGATTTGCAAGGTGTTATGTGAAGATGCATTAAACCATATCAGATTGATCATATTCTGCATGAGTTCCATAAAGGGCCAGCTAGAGGCCATTTCTCACCAAGAGATACTGCTCTTAAAGTGGATGAAAGCAGGCTATTATTGGCCAAATATGTTTAAGGATTCACATGCCTAGGTAAGGAAATGCAAACATTGTGCAATGTTTGCTGGAAAAGAGAAATTAGCAGCGCTGCCTTTACAACCAATTCAAGTTGAACAACTATTTATGAAATGGAATCTTGAATTTATTGGTGTTATTAACCCACCTTCAAGTGTAGGTCATAAGTGGGTACTAACAACCAATGATTAATGATCAAATTATTACCCACAAGGTAATGGTCATAAAAAGGACCCTAGAGGGTAACCAACGTTCTTGGCATGAGAAGTTGAAATCAACACTTTCGATTGATAGACTAACTCCAAAGAGGTCAACTAGAATGGATCCTTACATGTTGGTTTATAGTAAGGAAGCTAGATTACCCATTTTAATTGAGCTTCCAACACTTGATTTCATGCATCAGTTGGACATGATTGATGAGGAACCTATGGTAGCAAGGCTGGCTCAGCTGAATGAGTTGGAGGAGAAAATGAGACATGCATTGTAGAAAATTGAGCTTTATCAAGCTCAAATGAAGAGATCATTTGATAATAAGGCATCTCCCAAGAATTTTGAGCTGGGAGATATTGTTCTAAAATGGGATGAATTGAAAAGTAAACCAGGAAAGTATTCAAAATTTGATGCTTTATGGGTGTGAGGCCTCGCCCCGAACCCCATCGTAGTATTCCAGTTTTTCTACTTATGATAGACTTAGCACATGATACTTTATATTTTGATGCACTATGGACCTTATGGATTTTATGCTTTATGTCATTGGTTGATCATTTTGGATGTTGGCTACATGATACTTTATGATGCACCTTATGGACTATATTATGTTTCTATTATGGACATTTATTTTGAGACAATTGATTTGGAAACAACATTATGGTTATGTTATGGATTATTGATGATATGAGAATTATTAGAAATGGATATTAAATAGAGATATCATGCAATGTGAATCTTACCTTATGTTATATGCTTAAATAAAATTATTATTGTTTGCAATCTTAGGTAATAAATTTAGTATGTTGATGCTTCCTTAAATTTTTGAATATTATTTATTTCTTTATGATGTATATTTATCTCCTCAGACTAATGATATTTGAATTGAGTGTGTAGGTATGAGACCATGGTATTTAATCCGGGGAACCAAAAATAGGTATATGTGAAATCAATATAAGCCAAGGTCGCGTCTAATGAGAGACAAGACCTTATTGTATCATGATTTAATTTGTAAATGTAAATGGTTGATTTGTTGGAAATTATTCCTTAAATGTATTTTCATATTTATTTTCCTTGTGGTTATGCCAAGTGGACATGACATGTGTCTAGTGATGTGTAAATGTTGGTGTGTGTCACTTGACACTTGTAAATGTAATTAAGACCATGAAATGTCAACTTGGGAATGGTTGTCCACCTACCTAGATAAGTACATTAGTGAATCCCCATATGCATACCTTGGTTTGGGAGATGGAGGTGTGGTCATTTCATTTGAATTTCGTAAGTACCCTTGTAGTAGATTTTTGGAGGGGTTAAAAAGTTCCTAGGGGTGTGTTGGGGTCATTTTTAGGTAGCCCACTTGTTATACCAATAGATAAGGGCCATTTTAGCCATAGGATAGCCTCTGGTTGACCAAGAGACCCTTCCAAAAGTTGGTTTCCCAAGTTGGACGAAAATCAACTTTTGGGAGGCTTGATCTTGGGTAGACCACCTTTCCTTTTTAATGTAAAGACCTTACTCACCTTTTTGGAGTTTCCTTTCTAGGATCTATTTTTAAAAATTTGTAAGAGTTTAGGGAAGAGAGACCAATTAGAGGGATTTCCTTCTCCCCATAAGTTTTCTAGTGGCTTTTTAGTGGGGACTCTCCAAGTTGGAGAGTTTGAACACCCACTCTCTAACTTAGAGACTTAGCTAGAGTTGGTGACATTGGAAAGAGGACTTAGGCTAAAAAGGAGCTCTTCTACAACTTTCTTTCCATAAGCTTGGATCTAGGTTGGTGGACATTTTGCATCTCATTTCTTGTTGTTTTATTTTGTGTTGTAAGAAAGATGAATGTAGTGTGTTTTGTATTGAGTATTGTAGTTATGTCTTGTAGTCAAGTTCCATATTTTATGATATATGTGTATTGCTTTATTCTTGTAAACGTTGTTAATGGGAGTGTCAAGGATTACTCACACTTGGGAGCGAAGAACAACCTTGGGGGTGGAGGAGTTTTACAGCCCTTGGTGTAGAGTCTCTTCTCAAGGAGGAGAGTGAAAAATCATGGAGTATGGGCTCCATGAAGCTATCCTTGGTTGTTGTTTCTCTTAGGGGTCATAAGGATATTTTGATGGATTCATGGGTTTGATATTGAGATGGGATTTATCTCATTTGTAAGCCATGAGAGGGATTGATTTAGATTGTTTTGGGATTGGCCTTCTCCCTCGGGTATTTGGTCCACTTTACCCCATTTAGGGTCATAAGAAAACCCATTGTGATAGCTTTGGTTGGGAGTAAAATGCGAGTTTTACATCTTTGTGTTGTTATTTGTTAATATGTTTGTTTTTCCACCTTTGTTTTGGTTCCCCAAGCTCGGGGGTGGCCTCATAAGAGGCCTAGGTTGGGAGGTGAGCATCCCATGGTTTCTTTTGTTTCCCTTGATTTTTTTGTAGGTTTGTTATGTTTGGAGCTTCATTGAAGAGTTAGAGTTGAGCTTGGAAGAAGATAAATTTTTTATGTTTGCACATCTCTTTATTTCATGTAAAGGCCCTTGTGGCAATTATAGAAAGTATGTTATTAGGGAGAAAATATGGAGAGCTATGTGGCTGGAAAACAAAATGTATTCTTGTAACATTTTGAAAGATTATTTAGTTACGAACTATTAGTTTCTTTATTTTGTGTTTATTCTCTTGAATAAATAATACCCACATATTATGAATAGAACTTTGTTGTAGGAAAATTCTGTCATTTATTTTCAAAAGTTAATATGCATAAGATTAGATACAAGCTCCTATTAATTTCTAAATGTTACTTATATTGAGTGATTGGAAGATTGAATAGAATAAAAGAGACAACTGTTTGAGTTCAAAATCTAGATAGCTAGTTTGACATAAGGAGCTTAACAAACAAAAAATCTACATCCTTACTTAGGGATAACTCTATTCCCTAACCTATCAACTCTTTCTCCCTAATATATTTTAGAATATTTTGTTCATTACTTGTTATTTTAATGCACCATTAGGTATATAAATAATGTGCAAATCTACTAACCAAAAAGAAATGTATATGAAGAAACCTGTCACCTAACAACACCATGCATGTTATATCATAGAATAGGGTCATGTTAGTAGATACACTTTAAGTGATGATTTTTTTAATGTATTAGCTCATATTGCTTATTTTTTTTGAAGAGAGAAAATAAAATAAAATATGCATGTGTAGGTAAATACACTAAATTTACATAAGCATTTAAATACCATTAAATATACAAATATATATA
>MU226429.1:2371123-2381843 GCA_018584345.1 Thuja plicata
ATATATTAAAAATAGAAACAATTTTTTTTAAATTAAAAAAAAAAAAAAAAAAAGTGGGTTGGAGAAGGAGGCTGCGACCCCCATCCTCCCATTTCCTTCCTTAAAGGAAGGCGACGGGAGGGGAAGGGGCTCGGCCCCCATACTGTGGGTTTAGCACTGGCAGCACAGACATGGCCTTGCGGTCGCAGACTGTGGTCCGTTGGTGGCCGCACGACAACAACCACCGCTCCACCTCCCAACAAAAAAATGCAGCCCGTTCAAGATTTAAATTAGCCCCCCTTCATATGGCAAGGGGATATTTCGGCCGCCATGCAGACATTAAACCCTACAACAAAAATGTATAAAAGCAGAATATATATATACACTTTACAACTATGTAAGTATATACATATATTTAGATGTATATATACTTAGTAATAAACTTCATTCTCAGCATTCATGCAGACCTGCAACATATTACAAACACAAAAAAAAAAGATGAAAAACAAACCCTTAGTGTTTCTAGAAAATATGGGGAGTAAAAGAAGAGAAGGAAGATAATAACTTACTCTTTAGTCTTCTCTTTTTTTTGCCCTAACCCTAATTTTGAATTAGGGTTAGGGGATTCAAAAAGAGAGTTGACTTTTCTTTTGGAGAGAATTTTCCTCTTAACCCTCTCATTATTATAATCAATTTTGTATTCTATTAAACACTAGTTGATTGAAACTAATTGATCATTAATGCCTTGTAAGGTAATTTTAATTTTAAATAAACTATGATAACATGTTAAATTAATGAGAGTTTTAGATGAGAATTTTATACGAGGCAATAAAAGATGGAAGATTTAAAATAGTAATGACAAATAAAATTTAAGTAACCCACTTTATTAAATAGAAATTCTTTAAGATTATTTTATTAATATTATAAAGCAATTAATGGGCCTTTGATCTTATTATCAAAGTTATAAGCCACTATTTGGAAATTAAAATTAAAGGGCAATACTCTATCGAATGACAAGATAATTTTTTTTTTCCCTTGGTAGTAATTTGATCTATTATTTAATAAGAAATAAAGCTTAATCTAGAGTGTCAAGTTTAGTAACGGAAAAGCAAGTTAGTGATTTAGGAGTTATGTAATTAATCATGGGGGGGATAATTTTAAGTATAATCTTATACAAGAAATTTTAATATTAATAGATAGAAATTATTGAAATACACCCAAATTGCTAATGTTATTTTTATGTGGCAAATATATGTGGCCAGTATAATGGTTATTATAAAAATATTATTACGGTTCAATTTTATATGTATTTTTCCTTATTTAAAATATAGGTAGTACATCGTAACTCAAAGTTATATTATGTATTCTGGAGTTGGATAATGGTGCATATACATTAATCTATTGTGAATGTTGGAAACAAAGGATTTTACTATAGTTTCATCTGCACGTGCATTATAAACTTGTTTAAAAATTTAATTAACTTTTAAAGAAAATCCTAGGGAGAACTCTCTTCACATCATAAAACTCTATTAAGAATTGAATTAAATATTGTTGAAACAACCTAATTAGCATTTTATTAAGGTTATACTTTATGTTAGTCTTTAGGGGTAACCCTAGTAAATTTATGAACTCAGATAACCTTTCACTTGGTCAAGTACTTAACTAGAATCTTTGAACAATGTAAACCTAGGAAGTTTGACATTGGGTTGAGGGATGTTGACATGCAATCATGATTCCCATTAACCCTACATGTGGTTCTTTTTTATCTTAACCCTTTAGAAAAAAAGAGTTGTTGCATTTTTGGGCATGACACTTTGGTATCAAAGCCATGTTGCAACATTGAGACCTTAACGCCACTATGTTTCACCAGTTTTAAACATTTCATTTTCAACACTATCAGACAAATCAAACTTAGAATTATCAATCACAACAACTTTAAACATTCTTTTGAAACTACAACATTACTTTCAACTTATACCCTTTCATATTTGTGTAGGATTCCTCTGGTAATGCGGTGAGCTCATGCCCATGGACGAGGCCGTAAGCCTACCCCTACGGTATGAGTTCAGATAGAACATGATGCAGGGGGTGCCAGAGAGGAGCAGAGACCTCCTACCGAACAACCCCCAACCCCAACCAGGATGTACTAAATGCCCTTTAGAATCTGGTTGGAATCATTTTGGACATGATACCATAGGGTAATTAGCAGGAAGGACCTGGGGGTGTAGCATATGAGTGCAGTAGGAGTCCCCCACCTAGGATTGTGGAGGAGCAGGTTGACCATGAGGGTGATTCAATACACATGCCACCTCCAAAGGCAGTGGTTCCATCTTATGAGAGGGTATTTCGTGACACAAGGGACCACATCAGGGAACTAATACGCCTTAACCCACCACCTTTTTTAGGAGCCACGAGTGGGAGTGAGGCTAAGGATTTTCTTTTGAGCCTTGAGAGGTGTTTTAGATTGCACCCTTATGAGACCAATATGAGGGCACGCTTTTGTATCCACTTGTTGAGATGATTAGTAGCTATTTGGTGGAGGATAGAAGAGTTAAAGGGTGATCTGGCTATTAACACCCTCACTTGGAGAACATTCTTAGAGAGAGTCAGGGACTGTTACCTATCTAAGCACTATAGACAACGATCGATAGATGAGTTTTATGATCTTCAGCAAAGAGGACTCACCGTCACATAGTATGAGTGTAAGTTCCTAGAACTTCTACCCTATGTAGATTATATGAGAGATGAGAAGACCAAGGTCAACTACTTTGTAAGAGGATTGAATGCATCTATATCTAGTTTGGTGTGCATGGAAGCACCAAGGAACATTTGAGAGGCCGTGGAAAAGGCCTTGATTACTGAGGAGATTCAGGGTAGGGGACAGGATGCACAAAATCGGTCTCAGACCTGAAATACCATACCACAAAATTCAGGGTATTTGAAATCACATTGGAAGGGTAATAATAATAATCATTATAATAATAGGCATTCATCGAGGTCCTACAAACCCCCTCCACCTCAACAACAGTCACATCAGGGACAAAAACATAAAGCTCCTCAAGGGCAATAGGGCTCCAAGCCTAGATAGTGGTAGACACAGGGTCCTAGAAGGGACTAGAGATCCCAAGCATCTTCTACACCCCCAGCTAGGACTCAGCAGTCCTCCAGGGGTGGTTTTAGTGGTTCTAGTAGGACAGGGGGCTCACAGTTCTCTAGACCCTAGGGTACCCAGTTTCAAACTCAAGGGCCATGTTATTATTGTGGTGCCATGGGGCACTTGGCTAGGGACTACCCTCAGGGGGTGGTCAGTGCACTGCAACATCAGAGCCCGCAGTTGGAGATATGGGTAGATCCCATAGATTTTTTGCAGCGGTTGACAACCGCAGGAAGAACATCAAGCTACTGTGATTGAGGCTTCATGTATGATTGGAGGTAACATAGTTACTATTCTATTTGATTTAGGTGCTATGGATTCTTTTGTTTCTCCATTGGTCATGGAGCGTTGTGGGCTAGTGGCAACTAGACAAGAAGTTAGTTGGGAGGTAAAGTTAGCCTCAGGTTCTAGAGTACCCATCACTTCCTTAGTTAAGGACTGCCAGATTCAGATTGGTACCATGGATACTATAGAAGATCTATGTATCACACCTCTTGGGTCCTATAGGATAGTACTTGGCATGGATTGGCTTTATGCCCATAGGGCCAAGCTAGATTTTCAGCAAAAGAAGGTAGAATGTTTAGATGATGAGAGAAATGCTACAGTTATTCCAGGGGTTTAAAGGGTGGTATCCATTTGTATGATTTCCGCTATGCAGCTTAAGTGGTCCTTGTGGGGAGATTCTCAAAGTATTCCTTGGAGTCTGATGGACTATTACATCATAGAGGACACATCTATGTACCTTCTACAGGAGAATTGCATAATACTATTATGCTAGAGGCTCATAGAGCCCCTTATGCAGTGCATCCTGGAGTTAAGAAGATGCATGCTGATTTGAGATAACTCTATCATTGGTTGGGAATGAGGCATCACATTATAGAGTTAGTAGCCTGATGCCTTAAATTCCAAAGGGTTAAAGTAGAGCATGGTCACCCTGGAGGGCTCCTTTAGCCTCACGAGGTACCGATGTGGAAGTGGGATGTTATATCCATGGATTTTATTGTCGGTCTCCCTATGTCATCTTCTCGCCATGATGCCATCTTGGTTACAGTTGACAAGTTGACCAAGGTTGCCCACTTCTCACCCATCCGTACCACTTTTACAACCCAGCAGTGGCACAGGTTTTCTTGACAAACATTGTCAGACTGCATGGCATTCCTCATAAGATCATTTCTGACGGGGATTCTCTCTTCACATCATCATTTTGGAGGGAATTACAGACAACCTTGGGCACCAGGCTCAATTTTAGCATAGCTTATCACCTAGAGGCAGATGGTCAGACATAGAGAGTCAATCAAGTACTCAAGGATATGCTCTGTATGTATGTTATGGACCATCAGGTTAAGTGGGAGGAGTACCTACATTTAGTAAAGTTTGTCTATAATAATGAGCATCATTCATCCTTGGGTATGCCACCATATCAGGCATTGTATGGTAGACCTTATAGGAAACCTTTGAGTTGGGATAGGATGGAGGAAAAGGTAACCCTTGGACCACAGTTTGTTTTAGAGATGGAGTAGTAGGTAGAATTGATTAGGCAGCGTCTTCTAGAGGTGCAGGATCGACAGAAGAAGTATGCTGATGCAAAGAGGATAGATCGGGTCTACATGTTTAGAGATAGGGTCTTCTTAAGAGTGTGGCCTCATAAGAGTCTAATCCATTTCAGAAAGGGCTCTAAACTTGCACCTCGATTTGTGGGACCATTTGAGATATTGGAGAGGATAGGACTAGTTGCCTACCATCTAGCCTTGCCACCTAGCTTGTCACGCATCCACGATGTGTTTCATGTTTCTATTTTGAGAAAATATATTTATGGTTAGTCTCATGTGATAGATTGGGATTCCTTATAGGTGGAGTTGGACAGGCAGCTAGCATTGGAGCCTATTCGCATTTTGGCACGCTAGACGCTAGGCCTTCGAGGCTGAGAGCTAGACTAGGTTAGAGTTTAGTGAGATTGCTATGATGAAGTTACAGCTTCATGGGAGGATGCAGTGTAGATGAGAGCATAGTATCCCCATCTTTTTGATGAACTCTAGGAGGAAGTTCAAGCCTAGTGGGGGAGGATGTGAGGCCTCACCCCAAACCCATTGTAGTTTTCCATTTTTTCTACTTATGATAGACTTAGCACATGATACTTTATATTTTGATGCACTATGGACCTTATGGATTTTATTCTTTATGTCATGGGTTGATCATTTTGGATCTTGGATACATGATAATTTATGATGCACCTTATGGACTATATTATGTTTCTATTATGGATATTTATTTTGCGACAATTGATTTGGAAAAACATTCTGGTCATGTTATGGATTATTGATGATATGAGAATTATTAGAAATGGATATTAAATTGAGATATCATGCAATGTGAATCTTACCTTATGTTATATGCTTAAATGAAATTATTATTGCTTGCAATCTTAGGTAATAAATTTAGTATGTTGATGCTTCCTTAAGTTTTTGAATATTGCTTATTTCTTTATGATGTATATTTATCTCCTCGGACTACTGATATTTGAATTGAGTGTGCAGGTATGAGACCATGGTATTTAATCTGAGGAACCAAACATAGGTATATGTGAACTCAGTTTAAGCCAAGGTCCTGTCTAATGAGAGACAAGACCTTGTTGTATTGTGATTTAATTTGTAAATATCAACGATTGATTTGTTTGAAATTATTCCTTAAATGTATTTTCATATTTATTTTCCTTGTGGTTATACCAAGTGGACATGACATGTGTCTAGTGATGTGTAAATCTTGGTGTGTGTCACTTGAAACTTGTGAATGTACTTAAGGCCATGACATGTCAACTTGGGAATGGTTGTCCACCTACCTAGATAAGTACATTAGTGAATCCCCATATGCATACCTTGGTTTGGGAGATGGAGGTGTGGTCATTTCATTTGAATTTTGTAAGTACCTAGTGGAACCAAGTTTTTCAAGCTGATTTAAATAGATAAGGTTTATATCTTAACTGTCGATGACATCTCTAATCCAACAACAGTCACTTTTTCTCTGAATGATTTTAGGGTTTACTTGAAATTCTTTTGACTTCACAACTACACAATCATTTTATCTCATAGTGGGAAACCCTAAGTCATTGGCGTAGTTACCATCTCCTTTTGTCAGAGTGTCGCTTGATATATCAGGGGTTAAGTGAATAGTCTTGAGACTATGAGACTACACAGTTGCGAAGTCGCCTAATGTGACCAAGAGTTAAGCCTCGGTCAAAGTTCTGACAGAATCTGAATAAGCACTAATAGATGAATGAAAAGTTTACATGTGGCACTAAGCAGGCCCGAGTATTATCTCCTTATTCACTGAGTCTCCAAATATTTTGATGACCTCATCAGAAATCATGAGATTAAATATTGATGATAGATGACAGTGAAGATCTAACGATAGTTGTTTTATCTCTTGATAAACCCTGAGTCAGCAAAATCATCTGGCGATCTCGAGACCAATGCAAATGGGTAACCATGGGTGTCACTTTGGTTTGTGATGAGTTAAGTCTATATCACTTCAGTCTCTGGATCTCATGATTAAATCGAGGGTAAAGGAAATCTAAAGAGATGAGACTTAATAGTCACGGGGTCGCTGGATTAGAGCAGGGTTAAAGTTGGACGATATTCAAACCGTGTCTGATATACGATCGACACCCTATCACAAATAAGAAGATGCCATATGTCAAAGACATTTGATAATTAGAAAAGTCAAAGGGCCTAGGTGGCAGATGACTAGGATATATCTCTTTTGTCTTATATGTCTCATTAATATTATTTTATCATGTATATCGACTTAGGGTTTCAAACGAGAATCTGATAAGTTGACATGGGTTTTCTACAAGGTTTTACAGGGAAATAAAGAAGATGGATTGTCCAGAATGAAAATATGGAAGATACACAGACATGCATACATATATTTCAAAGCCATGCAAAGGATTTGAAGTTGCCAAAGATATATTTTGAGTGAAGATAAACTGATTATTATTATCTGTTATCAGATAATTATGTTTAATGGATGAATTATCATTCATATTTGTAATTTCCTAGCTGTTTAGTTGTGGTCCTAGGAATAGGATAAGTTTTAGTGGTCGATCACAACTGGGCATGAATTCTTGTGTAACAATTTTTTAGTAATCAATAAAGATAAGTGTTTTCTATCTATGAGATTTTAGTTTTAGTTCCATTCAATTAGTCCTCTATAATTATTGAGGTAAGTTCAATAGCTACCTTTGAGTTGCTTGTGCAAGAGATTCATTGTTTTATATCTTTGTTTGATCATCGGGAAGCTGTGAATACTTAAATTGTTTCCAAATTCTTGTTCATTTGGCCTCCCAACCATAGGAGTTAAATTCATCTAAACTAATAAAGATATAGCATAAACCTTATCTCTCTTTGCATCCAAAGCAGTCAGATAGTTGATAGTTTGATAATGTCTTGTGGAGTTGTACATAGGATTGGATGATTGAATTGATTCTATTTCCCATATTGATAAAGGCACTGATCTAAGTTATTATTGAGGATAGTCACTTGGTTTATTGTTTCATGTTGTTGAAATATTCTAAGACTTCATTCATTTATATATATATATATATATATATATATATATATATATATATTCATAAAATATTCTATTGCTCTCATAATATTTGCAGTTTTTGTAGTTATAATCAGTTTGTTACCCTTCAAGGTATTTTTCCTACTTGTGAAGGAAGATTTAAATTATCATCATCTTCTATAAAAATCCTTGGCATACAAGGTAAATGCCCACTAGCCTAGGTCCTGTTAAGCCTAAATTGCAGAGGTTTTAACCTTCCCCCAAAGGTTAACCTGTTAATTGGCCAAGTCAAGAGGTTTTCCCAAGATTGGATAGGTAAAATCCATAGGATTTCTAATCTGCTAATTTGAGTACCAACAGATTGGCGACTCTACTGGGGACTATTCACATTTTATGTGCAAGTTTTCAGAATTTCAAAGTTTCACAGACTAAAGAGTTAAAGTGTACTCTGTTAGAGATTAGAATCCAGAAGACCAACGAAAATGATTTTCCTTCTGAAAAAGGAGGTGGTGACTCTACCAATCAAGATTGAAATAATTCATGCTGGGTAGGAGATCTTTGAATCTAGACCAATTTGAATTAGATTTGCAGAAAATTTGAAGAAAAGTAAGCAAGGAATTGCTGAGAAGATGAACACTAGACATAGAAGGTTTCCTGATAGGGAGGCTACTGGTTTCAATTCTAGAAATAATCATAATTCAGAAGAAATTGTAAATCCTTTTGGTTATGAGGATGATTCTAGTTCAACCCATGAAATAGAATAAGAGTATGATGAGGAAGATGATTTCTTTTATGCCACATTGAGCAAGTTAACTGAGTATGGAAAGAAAAATCCAAAAATGCTAAAGGCCATGAAAAGATTATCTGATGAATACTTAGAAAATTTGTAAATAAGGAGAAGTGAATTGGCATCTATATCTGAAGAGGAAGGGGAAAAGGAGGCACCACATGGAAACAAACCACCAATATATAATCCTCCTCATAGACAGAATAGAGAACCAATTTTCAACAATGATCACACAAATCCATTGTTTGAACCCGGTGATGGAGGTAGATTTGAAAGAAGTCATAATAACAATGAAAGGAATGATTATTGGAGGAAACCATGAAATCATGACCAAGGTAACCATGACCAAGGTAACCCAAGAAAAAAAACAAGGGATGACGGTCACAGAAATAGACAGAACCATCAAGGCCAAAATCATCAAGACAGAAATCATCAGAATAGAAATCATCAAAATTTTGGAGGTTGGCATGGAAATCAACATGACATGGGACATCAGAGAAGTGCTCCTGTGGTGGTGGAAAGATACAGACAACTTGAATTTACTGGAATAGTTGGGTATCCTAATGACATATCAAAGGATTTGAGGAAATCTATTCCAAGATTCATAGGAAATGGAGTAGAATCTGGAGAGCAACATACCACAAACTTGAATAATACTATTGAAGAGCTAGATGGGAGTCATGAAGCTATTTGTCCAATCATTGACTGAAGATGTTGTAGAATGGTATAGAGCATTTCCTGATGGATCCATTTCAAGCTGGTGTGATTTTGTAAATCAGTTCATTGAACAATTTGGTGACCATAATGACACATCATTTGCATCTCATGAACTAACTAGCATTAAAAAGAACTTTAATGAGACAGTTGAAAAATTAAAAAAAAGATTTAATAAAGTTCTAAATAGAATCCCAAGAGACATTAGGCCTATGGATTCTTTCCTGATTGATTTCTATCTGATTGCATTTGACATTAAAACTCATTATGAAATTAGATCACAAGGCCCTGCCACATTGCAACAAGATTTCAAAATAGCCTCTACTATTGAAAATAATAGAAGAGCTGCTGGTAGGGTAGACAAAACGAGTGATACTAAGTTGCACAATACAAGAGCTCCTAAGAAGAATGATTTAAAATAAATTATGGATATGCTAAAGAATTTGAATGCTAAACAAGGCAGGGATGATAGATTAGAATTTTATAAGAATGATAGACCAATATTTTCTAAAAATGACAGGCCACCTTTTTATAAAAATGATAGGCCTAGATTGCAAGACATGCCATAGAATACTGCATGGAAAGATGGAAAGCCTAAAAACCAGTCTTATGCTAAGGAGACACCAGATCCATTGAAGAGAAGTAATCATCTAGTGGAGGACTATCCTTGGTGTGATGCCTACATTTTACCCCATTCCCCTAATGGCTATGTAATGGCCCAAAGGTTCCAAGAAGAAGAAGATTATAATGATGAGGAGTAGCCCACAGTGAATAATGTCTCATCATAGCCAATGTGGGGAGAAGATGATTATAGTTCTTCTGAGGAAGAACATGTTTACCATGAAGATTTGAACAAAATATACCATTATGATAAAAAGGGAGGCAAATTGCCAGTTATCAGAAGATTGAAAAATGAGGAAAAGGAAGCATATACTGTTGCAGCCATTGAAGAGGCAAGAAACAACTACAAACTAAGGAATAGAACAGTGAATGCCGATCAAGGAAAAATTGCAGGAGTACCTACCAAAATGCCAAAGAAAAAGGTAAATCCACCTGATCCAAAAGCAACCAAAGATGCAGAAACAAGCCAACAGGTAGACTCTCAACAAATATCTAAAGTAGCAAAGGAGAAAAACAAAGTCAGTAAATCTGTCCCAAGTAATAATTATTTCATTTCCAATGACTTATCTTAGGTAAAGATTTCTATTCCATTATTTGAAATGATGAAAGTTCCTGAGTATAAGGTTGAAACCATAAAAGTACTATCTACCTTAGGTAATGTTTTTGATGAGGATTTAAATCAAAAAGCAGTAAATGAAGTGTGTGTAAGAAAATAAACCTTCATGAAATTAAGATTGAAAGCAACAATTCTATGGAAAGATAAAACAAGTTAATTTAAGAATTGAAGCTAAAATCTATATCATCTCATGGTTCTCTATCCAAGCTTTGTTAAGAGAGCTCTCAGGCTTAATCTCTCTCAAGGACAATCCTAGAATGAGATATGTATGAAAAATGAATGCTCC
>MU226429.1:2416760-2447402 GCA_018584345.1 Thuja plicata
ATATATATATATATATATATATATATATAGCTATGTAAGTATACACATATATTTAGATGTATATATACTTGATAATAAACTTCATTCTCAACCTCCATACAGACCTGCAACATATTACAAACACAAAAAAAGAAAAAGAAAAACAAACCCTTAGGGTTTCTAGAAAATATGGGGAGGGGTAAAAGAAGAGAAGGAAGATAATAACTTACTCTTTAGTCTTCTCTATTTTTTGCCATAACCCTAATTTTGAATTAGGGTTAAGGGATTCAAAAAGAGAGTTGACTTTTCTTTTGGAGGGAATTTTCCTCTTAACCCTCTCATTATTATAATCAATTTTTTATTCCATTAAACACTAGTTGATTGAAACTAATTGATCATTAATGCCTTGTAAGGTAATTTTAATTTTAAATAAACTATGATAACATGTTAAATTAATGAGAGTTTTAGATGAGAATTTTATATGAGACAATAAAAGATAAAATATTTAAATAGTAATGACAAATAAAATTTAAGTAACCCACTTTATTAAATAGAAATTCTTTAAGATTATTTTATTAATATTATAAAGCAATTAATGGGCCTTTGATCTAATTATCAAATTTATAAGCCACTATTTGGAAATTAAAATTAAAGGGCAATACTCTATCGAATGACAAGATAAATTATATTTTTTTCCTGTGGTAGTAATTTGATCTATTATTTAATAAGAAATAAAGCTTAATCTAGAGTGTCGAGTTTAGTAATGGAAAAACAAGTTAGTGATTTAGGCGTTATGTAATTAATCATGGGGGGATAATTTTAAGTATAATCTTATACAGGAAATTTCAATATTAATAGATAGAAATTATTGAAATACACCCAAATTGCTAATGTTATTTTTATGTGGCCAATATATGTGGCCAGTATAATGGTCATTATAAAAATAATATTACAGTTCAATTTTATATGTATTTTTCCTTATTTAAAATATAGGTAGTACAACGTAACTCAAAGTTATATTATGTATTTTGAAGTTGGATAATGGTGCATAAACATTAATCTATTGTGAACGTTGGAAATAAAGGATTTTTACTATAGTTTCATGTGCACGTGCATTATAAACTTGTTTAAAAATTTAATTAACTTTTAAAGAAAATCCTAGGGAGAACTCTCTTCACATCATCAAACTCTATTAAGAATCGAATTACATATTGTTGAAACAACCTAATTAGCATTTGTATTAATGTTATACTTTATGTTAGTCTTTAGGGGTAACCCTAGTAAATTTATGAACTCAGATAACCTTTCAGTAGGTTAATTACTTAACTAGAATCCTTGATCAACGTAAACCTAGGAAGTTTTACATTGGATTGAGGGATGTTGACATGTGGTCATGATTCCCCTTAACCCTACATGTGGTTCTTGTTTATTTTAACCCTTTAGAAAAAAAAGTTGTTGCATTTTTGGGCGCTATTTTTTGGGCATGACAGCGCGCTGGTCCGTATGTTATAACAGTCAGCACACCACACAATGATTTCCATTTGTATACACTTGAAGGAGAAGAGTTAGCAATCCCAGTTAATGGGATCCAACTCAAGTGTTTCTTTTGAGGTTAGTTTGGTGTGAATAAGTGCTTTGCACATAGTTAGTTTCCTTTCAGTTAGTTGCAGATAGTACTCCTATTCTCATAATGGTCAAATTAAGAAGATACACACCATGCATAATTAAAGATCTATTGGGATTCGTGATTATGAATAATGCATATCTCAATAATGGGATCATGGTGGGAAGAGAAGTTGTTTTTTAGTTAGTTAGTTTTTCAGTTTTGAAGGTTAGAATGAACAGAAACAACAAGATCAATTGCATGATATATGTATGGACATCATACCCATCACATGAGACATGGATAATTTCCACTATCCCATATCATACACATCATGCCCACACCTATACCATACAACTGAGGTTACTGTTCAAGCTCATTCTACCTTTGGTTTAGTTGTTTCTATTTTTGGATAACATTTACCATCATCTCAATTATGTCCATCACATGATACATGAAAAATTTCCACTATATCACATCATAAACATAGGTTTAGATAGCAATATTGAAGTGCAGTGTGTTTTTCATGTATAGTTTTTTGCTTTCTCTAACTGTTGATTAGCACAAGTTTCAGTTCTAGTTTCAGTTGTCAGTTTTTAGTTGGTTTTTCAGTTTGAGAAGTTTAGTGGTTCCTAAAAGTTGGAGATTTTGGCCCAATGTATAAGCAAAAGGCAACTGGTATATTTTTTTTCAGCAAGCAAACACCCCTAGGAGGTCGCCTGAAAATGTTATCATTTTAGTTACACACTAAATTGATAAATTGAAAGTTGTTTTAAATTGAATTATGGATTTGATAAGTTGTTTTCCTAAGTGTAGAATTTGCTTAAATTCAAAAGAAAAAGTATGCATGCAACATAGAAACTATAAATAGTAGAAGGATTTTATAAAGGTACATCTATTCAACACTTTTATTCAGATATTGAAGACAAAATACTTTGCTTTTGTATTCATATTAAAGACTGATAATTTTCTAGGTATTGATCAGATTTAAAATTTTCAATTTCATAAATAGATCATTACATTAAACATCCAAAATGAATGTATTAAGCAACTATTCGTTCATAGGTTACATCTTTCAATTGCAAACATATAGAAGATGTACAATGCTGAAAGTAATAAAAGAGCATTAGAGGATTTAGGGATCTAAGCATTTCCTTGGAGAGTTCTTTTTGCATTCTGATAACCGGTCATCTGGATCTTCATATTTTCTGCCTTGTTTTCATCCTAAAGTCTTCTTCTGGTCTGATCCTGCAATCATGAAGAGAGAAAGAGTAGTTAGATCCAAGTTGGATCTAAACAATGCATAAATCCCTAAAAAAAACATGCTGCAAGCACACTTTCAGAACTGCATATCAATTATGTAAACATCAATGCAATAACAAGGTATACATCTACAATAACTAAATAAAGTATTAAAGGGACATAGTTTTATGAAACCTTTTACTGCATATAGTTGTTATCCTACATTAGGAAGGTATTTCTATTTAGGAAAGCAGAGCATGCACATGATAAGTCAATTAATCAAATAAGCAAACCCACATTCATACATAAATGTAATCCCACATGACATTTACATATAGACATGGATTAGTTTATTGAATCCATCAACCAAACATGGGGACTTAGTGATGTGTACAAGCGAGAGATGTCCACAAATTCCAAAGTATGATATGCGAGAAAGAAAAGAACACACAATAGAGTAATAGCAGTGTTGTTATAAGAGATGCATATGAAATAAAGATAAGTGTTCCTAATTGAGAAGTGCTACAACCAACAGGGAGAAACTTGCAGATTAAGTGAGGTAACACTATACCTTGTACCTTATCACTGTACAAAGCAAGCATGAGATGTCATATAATATTGTTTTAAAACAATGCACTAAGATATTTCAGAAAGACAGAGAATACTAATGTTGTTACAAATTATAATGCATATGAAAAGGATCTAACTGTATTGTTATCATAAATGCACTAAGATAATTCAGAAAAACAGAGAATACTAATGCTGTTATAGATTATAATGCATATGAAAAGGATCTAACTATATTGTTATCAGAAATGGAGATTGTATACACATGGTTGACATCACATAAGTACTTTATTTCAATATTTTTCTGAACATTGTCATCTCTAAATGAAAGCTATGAGAAAAGAAAGCAATGATATCCATTTTATAATAGTAGGCATATATAGAATGAAATATCAGTGTTTCTATTATAAGTGATGTGTGTGTAGAAGAGAGTGAACATGTGCAAAAGGTGGAGTCAACAAAGATACATTCAGTTATTTTTCCATGTCATAATGATCAGTGATGTCATATGTTCAAATAATTGATGTTATAAAAGATACTAGGTCAAAATAGTCGGTAGCTGAATTATGTTGTCATAACAGTGTTCATGTTTGAATAAGTTTGGAGAGTACAAATGCATGCAGTAATTACAGTCAAGAAGGAAAGATGTGCATAATGAATTTCAAGTTATGAACATTTCTCATAGGAGTCACGAGCCCGTGCTTGAACCCTATGGGTGAGGAATCTTATAACATTATGTATAATAGTGTATTTTTACATTACTTCTTGCACAAAAGTTGCATACTTTAAAGAAATGTTCAGACAATTAAAAATGGAAATCAAACATGTAATGTGTGTAGATCAACAAGAAAATGCTCTTAGCTTCAACAATAGGATTTTTTTTTATGTTATGATCATGCTGTAGATTGAACATGTAATATGTTTATTTCAAATTAGGAATTTTTATTTCTCAGCAATAGAAAGGAGATATGTATGTCTTATTACATTATGGTCACTACTATTAAATAAAAAAGGATAGAATATAGTATAAACAATGACATCAACTCAATTAAAAGTTGCAGACATAAGTGTTTTATGTTTCCATGATCATGCATTGAAAACATTGGGTGTTTCTCAAATGAGAAAATGTGAAATTTTCTCAGCAACAAAAAGATAGCGGTTTATATGACATTATGGTCATGCTTTAAACAAACATTATTTTTTATCTTATTGCATTTATTTCAAGGATTCATATTCAGCATCAAAACAAAAGAGAACTATGTTCAAGCCTAGTAACATATATCAGTGAGCTTTAATATGTTCACACCTTTTAGCATTGAATTCAAATTTCAAAATGTCTATTTTCATTTGTTAGTAGAAGCAGCGAATGTGGAAATAAAATGAAGTGACTAGCAGTGACTGTGATTAAAGGGCATTAATGTGAGTTTTGGAGTTTTGAATTCATCTATAAGGTTTTAAGTTCTTTCATTTATATGGGTTCAGTGAATAGTGAACAAATAATAAAAATGGTGCACTGGTGTTCAAAGTGTAACAGTGGTGTTTGAATCAGCAAAAGAGAGATTAAAGTGACTGGTAAAATAAAAATTATTGATAGTGATTGTGCAATGAAGAAGCATTTTAGAAGTAAGCATGTGTATGAAGTATGCTCTAGCTACGTGTTCATTTAAATAAGCTATGAGTATGTTATTCATTTTACAAATTTTTAAAGTTCAGTAAACATCTACAGCTGAGCTTAAGAGACAAAAATGTTCATTTAGGAATAAATAAAGGGCTGTAAGAATTAAGTAAAAATTTTAACAGAGACATAAAGATGTTCTAAAGTTGCTAACAAGTATACAACAGACAGAAATTAGAACTTATCTTCATTGTCGTTATTCGAAGCTTATGACTGAAAGATGTCATTTCTTCAAACTTGATACATGTTTTTCATCTTTCAGTCACAGTTCGAGCCTTGCCAAGATAGCTAAAGGAAATTTATAGTCATGGTGCTGTCAAAGTTGCAGAGAACCCACATCAGTAAAAGTGGTGTAAATAAGCATAAGTTTTTTTCTTAAAATCTGCAAGAGGATGCAAAGATGAAAATGCCTATGTTCAATTTGATGGAATTTTGGATTCCACAATGTAGTCTGAGTTAAGTCCCTGTTAACCACAGTGCACGACAACCCCTCTTTGCATGCCGCAATAGCTTCATCACATGCCATGGTAGTGTGATATTTTATGGGTCATGTTGACCATAGAGTTAAGTGTCGAATTAGGGCTTTTAGACTATGGGGTTGGTTTTGATGGGTCTTCACTCAAATTTTGGAGTTAGGGTTTATACATTTTGGATATTCTTTAAGGGGATTATAATGTATTTGCAATATATGTTGATATATAGTATTAATGATGTAAATCAAATATATCAACATTAGGGGATATAAGTCTAGGGCTAGGTTTTAGGCATGTCTTATGCCTTAAATTTAGAATTTTTGAAATCATGGAAGGCTTGTTAAAAGATATATTATAGGCATCAATTGGACCTAGAAATCAGGGGTAACCATATATTTTGGAGCACTTTCTAGGGGGGATATCATTTTTGGAATTAGCCTTCGAGGCTATATTACTGAACTTCTCATTCATTTTCAGGGGTTCAAAATTTGGGGATTTTGAGGTATTAGCAAACATATTGTTCCTTTGCCCATTTCCTTTGTATTTTGTAACCATTTTGCAGATTTTGGAGATAATAAAGCTGGCCTTACTATTCATACATCTTTTCTGAGTTTTTCTATCTATCCTTCTAAATTTTTGCATTTAAGCGTTTCTTCTCTTTTAAATATAGATTAGTGAATTGCTCAAATTCCTATTCTAGAGTTATAAAGAATCAACCTTTTGTAGAAAGTACCTATTTGTTGATCGAATCTACACCATTAGTGGTATCAAACCCTAATAGTAAGCTCTTGGTCATCCTAGGTGTTAAGAAGTGAAAACTATTACAAAACTTAGTAATGTGTATTTTGTAGGTACAGAATTGTAGTTTTGATAAATCTAAATCCATCTTTGGTGTATCACCTTTCTTATTTAGTTTTCATTTTCCAGTTCTCCTTCTCCCTTTTCCAAAAACCATAAAATTCAGCATTAGGTGATATCTTGAATCTAATAGGAAGCAGCCTAGAACCTAGAGATTCATTCTCTCATCCACCAAGGAGAATGTTTCCATGTTCCAATAGGATGGCTAGATTCTGCATCCATCTATAGGCGCAATCCTGATTGAAAAAAGCTCCTACATCAACAACTAACTTATTAACATCTCAACCCTTGTAGGTTGGTGGGGTGAAGTGTTAAATGTTAAGTGTTGAAGTTTGAGATTTACTTTGCACCTTGGTGGTAGTTACAAGTCAAGCAATAGATGACCCATAGAACAACGGGATGAAGAAAATTTGACATTGAGGTTAGTGAAGATTCTAACCTTGCAACCTTGCATACATTAGTGGATGGTTTGCAAAGTCTCACTGATCAAGGAGGTCAATTTTTGACCTTTAATTTTGACGAAGGCCTTTTTTTGGCTTGTTAGATTCAATTTTTTTTGTTTATGAGTCCGATTTGGTCAATTTTGACTCAATTTTGTTTTCAATTGAAGCATGTAAGATCATGTTGATATGTGTCTCATTCCTCAAATGTGAGACCTACATTAGACTGTTATAGTTTTACTATTTTGTGCTGATGCTTTCAGTAGTTTATGCTTTGACATACTTCGACTATCAGAGACCTTTTATACATTTGAGGATCGGTGGAATCCCGTGTTATATATTCAGCACCTAATTTTGTTATCAGGGTACTTTTGAGATGCTTTATGTTCTGATTTAGTTTCAGCTTATGTTGATGTCTTATATGGATTTAAATGTATGAATGTAATATGATGAAATTGGTTTAGGAAACTGATGCTAGATTATTTCAGTTCTAATGCGAATATGGTTTATATGTATGTATATCATTGATGTCATGTTATGTTTCATATTATGTCATTTTGGATCTACTGATGTGTGCATTGAGTGTGCAGAAAAAGTTGACCATGGATCTAAATTGGGGACCCAGTACTGGAACCTATGTAAATACCCATATTTTCCAAGGTCCTGTCTATATAAAGAGACATGGACCTCATTGTTATGTGTTTATCTCATAAATGTGGTTTGCATGTGTGTTATTAGATTAGTAAATGTTTATGTGAATAAGTCATGTCAATTATTTTAATTTAATGTGCCAAGTTTGGCAATTGTTGTAATTTATTTATTGACATGGCTAGTAAAGGGGTAACCAGGGTTAGTTAAGGGTTAACTAAGGTCATCTAGGAGTAGTACCCAAGCTTACCCCAGGGTTAGAAGTTTCTAGAATTTCTTTGACTTAGAAATCCGTAGGTTAACTTCAGGGTGAGATTTAGAGGGTCTTTTGGGCTCCTAAGAGGTAACCGGGGTCAGTTTTAGTCACCCAACTTGGTACCCTATAGGTTGGGGGTCGTTTTCTATCATTAATGAGCCTCTAAACTCATTTATTACTCTCTTTAAGTGTCATTTTCATCTTTGAGCAAATTTGGAAGAGGAGTGTGACTTTGGTTAACCTCACTCTCTCTTCTACCCAAGTTTCATTTGACTTCACCTTTGGAGAGTTAGGATGTGGTTTAGTTTAGGATTGGTTAGAGTTACCTCACCCTTGGGTAAGCCTTGCTCATGTTGGAGGTTTGCCTATTTAGGGAAGGATTGAGGATGAGTGGAGTGTTCACCCACTCTCTACCCTTAGAGACAGTATTCAGTTTGAAGGAGCCTTTGGAGAAGGAGCTTAGGAAGGATAGCTCAACACCATACCTCTTCACACCTTAGCTTGGATTAAGGTTGGATTTCTTTAAAATTTATTTGGTTGTGTTTATGTGTGTTCTTGAGCTCAAGGACTCCATTAATGGAGTCATATGTGTTTTTGAAGCTTTATTTTTAGTTTTGAAATTTAAATGTTTATTCTCAATGTCTTTATTTTGTGCTTTATTTTGAATGGGTCTTCAAGGTACACTCACCCTTAAGAGGGTAGAGTGGCCTTGGAGGGGTAGTTGGAAATGATTTCTATTAGTGTAGAGTCTCCCATGTGTGGAGGGAAAAATTTGGGGTAACATGATACCCATGAAGCCAAGAAGGGCCTGAGGGCATCTAGGAGATATAAGGAGGTTTTTCAGGATAGCATCTTGTAAAGATGGTCCTTTTCAAGTCCATGTGAGGCTTGTGTATTATATGTTTATTCTTGGATTTCTCCTACAGTGAGGTCTACCACTACCCCTGTTATGGAAG
The DNA here is from genome assembly GCA_018584345.1 of Thuja plicata. Lineage (NCBI taxonomy): Eukaryota > Viridiplantae > Streptophyta > Pinopsida > Cupressales > Cupressaceae > Thuja > Thuja plicata. Next base: position 2,425,458 of record MU226429.1, read on the forward strand.
GTCTCTTAGAGACACTTTCTCTTATTCATCCTGATGTTGGGAAGCTTTCTTGTGTTTGAGTCCTCTATTTTATTTCCTGCTTGTTGGGTGTTTTTGTTTGTATCCCATTCCAGTTTGGATCCCCAAGCTTGGGGGTGGCCTTGTAAAGGCCTAGGTTGGGTGGTGAGCATCCATGGTTAGCCCTCTTTTATCAGGTTCAGCTAGAGGGAGGAACTTGCAAGATACCCTTGTAAAAAAAAGAAATATGGACCATTGTATTATGATTTGTCATACTCCTATGATGATCTAGTGATTTTGTTTTTTTTTAGCTGGATTTAGGGCCATTGTGGTAATTTGTAACCTGATAATTAATGAAGGACCTTCTACCCATATTGTAATTAGATCTTTCAAGAAATTATGTATTCTTATGTTCTCATAGAATTTGAAATAGGTTATTGATAGGATTATTTATGAGGCCTTACCTCATTGAAATTTGGTAAGGATTGAGACTAATTCTATTGAAAATTTACTAAAATTATTTGAAGGACATTTGTATGGATAGAGTAAAACGTAGATATATTTAATTTATATTCTTTCCATACTTGTTGAGTATCCTCCTTGTCGCATTAGTAAGTCTTATTTTAGCATCGTACTACAAAGACATGTTTACCTATGTTATGAAAGTAATAAGATTTGTATGAATTTCTCTGTTGAAAAAAAAAAAATATTCATTATCAAGCAATAGACAAAATGGGTAAAGCTTATCAAAATTTTTTTATGCTTAGTTTAGAATTTCCTTCCACTAGAACGTGGAGATTAAAATATGGATTGCTTTGATCAAATAAAAATTCAAAAAAAAATCCCCTATATAGTCGTTGTTTTGAAAAATACAGTCATTATCACACCAGTAAATTATTCTTTTTCTTCATTTATTTATATAACTGTTCTTCTTAAATTTAACTTGTTATTCTATTCATATTTATTTTGGAAATACTAATAAACCATTTTTAAAAGAAAACACACACAAAAAAAAGGGGTAACGCATTTAAAAAAAATAAGATTATTGTAAAAAGTGCCGAGCGCTGTTTTGTTTTTTTCGGACTATTTTTTTCATATATATAAATATAATATTTTGGGTGGGGGGGCCGAAACCCTCCCCAGCCCGCGTTGCTTCATAGGGGGGCCGCGCAGCGCGTAGGTCGCCCACTGTTTATACAGTGGGGCGGAGCCGCCGCTGGCCGACACTCCCCCCTCCCCCCTTACATAGACGTTGTGGGTGGTGCCGCCGCCACCGCGACCACCACACCGCCCACCCTCCAACGCAACCTCCACCTGCATTACTCAAACCTCCACCCCACCTGTTAATGCCCCATCGCGTGGCTGCCTCACCAAAATCACCGCCGCTGGTAACTCAAAACCGCCGCCGCCGCTGGGTTTTTCGTCCGCCGCTTCCTCTTTTTCGCATAGGGTTTTCCTAAAGTTTTCTTTTAGGTTTTAAATGGAATTTGAGTATAATAGTAGTTTTTTTTGATATGGTTTTGTTTTGTATTTTGATTTGTTTTAAAGATATTTTAAAGTTAGATTGTGATTATTAGGGAAAAAGGGTTAATGATTATAGTAGATTATCTCTTTTGTTCTAGTATTTTTTTTTATGTATTAAGTTTATCTTTTGCTTTAGACTCTAGATTTGATTAGCTTTGTTTAATTATTTATTAGTTATTAAAGATTAGATTTAGTTTAAAGATATTTGTATTAGAATGTTTAAGAATTTAAATTAGATATTTTTTTATATTTGTTATTATTAGATTTACTTGCAGATAGAATTGATTTTTGTTTATATAAATGTTTAATATCATGGTTGTAAAATAAGGTTGACACGCTATTATTCTTTATTTAAGTTTTTTAGACGAAGTTATTTATATCAATCAGGTTAAAGAATTGATAATTAAATGGGTAAATATAAGATCTAAAACGTTAGATATTTAAATAAATTATTCTTTTAAATTAATAAGCGTTAGACATTTTAACGTCCCCCTTTGACCGTTCTTGTACATAGTTGACTTTCAGTCAACCATGGTCAAACCTTGTCCTTACATCTCAAGATTTGAACCAGTTGATTCTTGCAGCCTCTGGGCCCTAGGATTTCAGTTTCGCTCCTTTCGGTGACAGTTGACTTTTTGGTCAACATGGGTTGACTTTTTGGTCAACCATCTCGTAATGTATGCCTTGGCCCTCTCTAGAACTTAGTAGTCCCTAGAGATGTCCTTTCTCTTATTTTGGGGTATAGTTGACTTTTGGTCAACTCTAGTTGACTTTTGGTCAACTCTAGTTGACTTTTAGTCAACTATCCTCGTTTTGCGTGTTTGAGACTCCCTTAGGATCTAGCGAACCCTAGTGCTTACCATTCACTTATTTATGAGAATAGTTAACTTGGGTCAACTCTGGTTGACTTGGTCAACCTTGGTTGACTTTTGGTCAACTACCTCGGTTTGCATGTAGATCAAGTTTGGAGCTTTAAGCATCCTTTAAGATAGCTTTGAAAGCTATTCCTCTCCTTGTAACCTTCCTGGTTCCATTTATCCCTTTGCACCATTTTGCATGCACCCTTGTGATTGATTTGGTATCATGTTTAAGTGTGTTTTTAAAAAAATTTTGTTCGTGTGTTTTTGCCCAACTTTTGGGCATGACATCAAATAATTTGAATTGGCTATCAACTAGTTCAAAATTCATTTTCCAGAACTAGTATTCTATTAATCATTTTCACTGTAGGTTTTTGTAAATCATGTCTCCAAATCTTTTGTTTGTTTCATTTATCCAAAATTTCGCGTGCCTAAAAATCTTTAAGTGTTAATACTTAATAATTGTCTCATCCTATGAACTTAAGGTAAATTATTCCACAAAACATTTTCCAATGCCAAACTATTGGATATGCTTATCAAGCTAAAATACAAAGTTCTTGCCACAATTAAAATCCTAATGAGTAATGTTCAAACTTTACCAAAAAAAATTAAAAAGACCTTATTTTCTTATTGTATGAGAAATCCTTTTCTTGTGTACTTTATGGCAATGCATTTTTGATTGAAAGAGAGATATTTTTATCAACTGGTTCTGATTGCAAGTTTTTGTAATTCATATGCCGAAAAGAACACAACATTATCATTTGTCTTAGCTTATGAACTCCAAGGTATTGTTCTACAAAGCATTTTCCAATGGCTTAACTAATGGATATTTTGCCCATCATAATTGAAAATTATTGCCCTCAATGAGAACACTCATGAGTGAACTTAAAAAATTATTTGAGCATTTTAGGAGAACAACAAAAAAATTTGTGTTTGCTAATTTTGTGAGCAATTCTATTCTTGCCCACTTGACTGGAGTGCATTATTATTGAAACAATGTTATTTCTAACTTTAGTATGTTTAATATTACTTTCAAATGTTAGGTATCCACCTTTTCACACAATGTCAAATAGATAAAAGAAAGCCTTGATTGTTGCAGTAAGTTGTAATGAAAATTCTGATTCTGTACTTCTTGTTATTCAAATAGACATTAGTAATCTTATTGAAATATTGACATGTGTAAGAATAAATTTTATTTTAAGAAAATTCTTGCATAGTGGAATTCTCTATCTTCCAATTCCTCTCACCCACTTTTTAAATGGATAACAAATAATGGATTATGCATCTTATTGGTAATAGGAAAGAGCTAGAAGAGGGTAATGTTTTATTTACTAATACCAATCAGAATCTTGTTTGTTTGTTACATAATTCTCGACTATAAATGTAGTTTTGGAAACTAATGTTTAGCAAATAAAGTAGAAGACAAGCCAAGAATATCTTTTCCCATGATTGAAAGGCGAACAACGTTTCTCCTCCAATTTTGTATTTTTCAGCAGACTAGCCTCTAGATTATTCAGCACTTAGATTACATTGACATTTACTTGGTTCAGATTAGTGAATCCCCTTTGAAGGATGAAACCCTTGTTAGCATGAATCTTTCTTAAGGAACCAATTCTTTAGCAAGGTTGCAAAATTTTTTGATATAAACACTAGTAAATCATCAGTCAATTCTAGTGTATCATCATTCTTGATTTCTATAATAGAAGAACTTTTCTCATGAGTCATGGCACACATTTCAATGGTTGAAACTGCTTCTGCTACTTCCACTTCTAGAATTGGAACTACAGCATTGGTTTATCATTGTCATATGAGTGTGAGAGTTCTTTCTCTACAAACAAAGGCTGTATATTTCCCATCAATTGTGAAGTCTCAGTCACAGTTTCTTCTTCAATTCCTGTAGAAACTTCTGTTGCATGTACTGTGTTATCTATAGATTAGGTTTGCTCATTTAGAGTAGCAGTTTCTATCTGTGCAACAAGGGTAGGCTTAGTGTTGATCACCCCCTATAAATTATTGTTCTTAGTATACATAGATGGAGATTGATCTCAATTTGCCTGTGTAGCAAGGTCAATGGTTGACACTGATTGTAATGTTATATCTTTTGGAATCCAAACTAATAGTTTAGATTTATCAGTTTTATGTGAGTTCAAGGTATCTTCCACTTCAACTTCTAGAATTTGAACCATTTGACTTGATTTGTTAGATTCACAAAAGACTGAGGCTTCTTTCTCTTCAAATGAAAGTTGTAAATATCTTGTTGAGCCTCGAGTCTTACTTAAAGTGTCCTTCCCAATCCCTTCAGAATCATTGGTCTCAACCAGTGACTCTTCTATACATGATATTTTTTCCAAAAGGGTAGTTGGATCCTGGTGAACTAGAGCATTCTCAGGGTTGCTCATTTCTAGTAAATCATCATTCTTTGACTCTCCAGAAGGAATAATGGTATTGTTTGTCATTGCAGTCATTTCAAAGGCTGGGGCTACCTCTAGCGCATTAACTTTTGGAATTTGAGCTGAAATGTTGGATTCACCAATTTTACACAATATTTCTTCCTGATCAGATGAAAGTTTCAATTCTCTAGTTGATTCAGGAATCTCACTCTAGTTCTAGTAGGGTGAATTTAGAAGAAAAAATTGTAGAGTTGCAAAATGAGATTGATAGTACCATGAAATTGAATGCAAAGATGACTAAAGATAAGACATAGTTGGAAGTCATGGTTTCTGTACTACAAAATGAGCTTAATGTAACATGAGGATTGAGCCAAGAACTGTGCAACAAGATAGGATAGAAAAAATTGATTTGGAAAACAAGTTGAAAGACTTAAATGATATAAATAAGGGATAACAAAGCAAAATGATTGAAGATGATCTTTTGTTTGATTCTTTTAAGGCATAGTTGAAATGAAGAGTTTCAGAGCTCAATGCAACAAGACTGAAGCTTAAATAATTTTACATTAATCTAAGACATGATAAAAGATACTTGGAAAAAAAGTTGAAAGGGTTTGATTATAAGAAAATAGAATTGCAAGATGAACTTAACAAAACAACATTTTTGTGGCAGAATCAAGAGAAAGCGTGCATTGTACTAAGAGAACAAAAAAGTGGCTTGAAGAAAAATTTGAAAGAATGCAATGATAAGATCAAAGAATTAAATGCAAAATTGGGCTTGTTGGATTCTTGTATGGAAAATTTGGAAGACAATAATGCATGACTGTTGTGTGAAAACAAAATAATGATTTAGGAGCATGATGAATTGTGCAACCATTTAACAGATGAAAAATATATGTTAGAACATAAGTTGAATTAATGCAATGATAGAAATAAAAAATTGCATGCAAAGATGAATGAATCCAATGGTAGGAAAATTTGCAAGGCAGATTCTAACATATCTGTTAAAATCTCTGTTAGAAGGCGTAATGTTTGCAAACTAAGGTGCAACTATTTTAATGGACAGAGAATTGAGGCACAAACTTGAATAACTGATTATATTTTTCTAGATAACCAGTCCAAAGAGCCAATTTATATCAACTGGCACAAAAAATATAATTCTCCCCTCTAATTCATTGTTTACTGGATGTTCTTATGGGTTGTGTGGAGGAATAGTATGAATAACCACTTATTCTACTCACCTTGTGAAAATGTGATCTCTTGTTGAACACTCTTAACAAATAAGAAAATAAAGCTATAAAATATCATAGTTAATTTTTATTTTTCAGTGAGTTAGTAATATGTACATAAATATGTATATTATAGAGATAATTTATAGTTAATGATAGTCTCAAGGTGTTAATTGTATTTGAACTTAATTTAAGTTTCTATATTATGTTGGAACTTTATACAATGACAATATTAACAGACATCAGAGCACCATAGCGTAAATTTAAAGAAAAGTTTTTGTGTTGGGTTAGATTTTTGTTGATGCATAAACATGTTATATATATGTATATATACATGTATATGTGTGTGAAATATTGTGTTGATTTATCAATATGTTCTATGGAGCTTTCAATGTACTTTGGAGGCCTTTTTTTCATGATATTTACGAGGAGATAGTTTCACCATGAGATTTATGACTTACATCATTTGAACATTATTTATGATTTTATGTGATGGATTTATGGATTCTTTATGTTTCAGTCATGCGATGATAGTTTTTAATTATAATTTCATATGGTAATTGATATATTATTACACAATGGTAATGATATATATGTTTATGATGATGGTTAGTGGTTTTCATATGATGGATACATGGTGTATTTATGATGTATGTGAGAATATTGATGTAATTTATATAATTCATAAAATAAAATAAAAACAAGTGTACTATTTTTAAAACACACACATTAGATTATGAATGTGATAATAGAATATAAAAAAATTGTCATAATTAAGAAGAAATGATGATTAATAGGATACAAATGTATAAAAAGTTTATTATATTATTAAATAATCTAGCTTAATCATATGCATAATGTGAATCATGATTTAAATGACAATGTAGATAATTAGCAATGATTATATGGTTCTCTAGGATAAAAATACACATGTGATTTTTAACAAAGAGCACGTCCTTATTATTCTCTATAGCATCATGTGTCTCAACCACTAATTCTTCTATAGATGACATTTTCTCATGTTGAATAGGCTGAGATTGTTGAACCAAGAAAGGCTCAGGGCTTGTTGGAACTAGTAAAACATCAATAAATCTCAGTGAATCATCGTTCCTTGATTCTATAAGTGGAGAAATATCCTCATGAGTCATGGAAGCCATGTCAAAGGTAGAAACTACTTCTTTTTCTTTAACTTCCATGATTGGTACCACAAGATTGGATTTATTGATATTAAATGATTTTGGGTTTGCTTCCTCATCAAATGAAAGCTCTAATTCTTGCATTGATTGAAGAGTCCCACTTGCAGTTTCCTCGTCAATCCCTATAGCTTGAGCCCCAACAATTGAGTCATCTTTAGATGAGGTTTTCCCATGTAGAGTAATTTTTGCCTGTGCAACCTAGACAGGCACAGTATTGATCACTCCCATTAATCTGTTACCTCCAATTTTTGTAGCTAGAGAACTGTCCTGATATGCCTCTACACCTATGTCATTGGCTAAGATATCTTTTAATGTTGTATCTTCTAGAATAGAAGCCAGAAGTTTGGATTTGTCAGTTTCTTGTGAGCTCAAGGAATTTTCCTCTTCAGCTTCTAAAGTTCCAAATATTTGACTTGATTTTTCAGATTCACGAAATCTTGAGGCTTCTTTTTCTTCAACCAAAAGCTATAAATCATTTGTTGATTCAAAAGGTTCATTCAAAGTTTCCTTCCCAATCCTTGCAGAAACTTGGGTCACAACCATGAAATCTTCTAGACATGACATTTCCTCTAATATTGTAACTTGATCCCAGTGAACTAGGGCAGTGTCAGTGTTGCTCATTTCTATCAGATTGTTATTCTCTGATTCTCCAATAGGAATGATGATATTATCTGTCACTGCAATAATTTCAAAGGTTGGGGCTACCTTGGATGCTTCAATTTTAGAAATGGGAATTGAAATATTAGATTTATCTATTTCATGCAAGCTTTCTTCCTGTTCAACTAAAAGTTCTAAATCTCTAGTTGATTCACCATTCTCATTGACAGTTCCCTTGTTAGTCCCTGTAGCTTCATGTGTCTCAACCATCGACTCTTCTATAGTTGATATTTGTGCATGGTGAATAGGTTCAGCGTGCTGAGCTAGTAAATTATCAGTCAATCCTAGTGAATCATCATTTCTGGTTTCTATAACTGGAGAACTATCCTCATGAGTCATGGAACCCATGTCAAAGGTAGAAAATGATTATGTTTTTTCTACTTCAATATTTGAAACTTTGAGATTGGATTTATGATTATATGAGTTTCAGGATTCTTTCTCTTCAAATGAAAGCTACAAATCTCCCAATGATTGAGGATTCTCACTTGAATTTTCCTCTTCAATTCCTGCAACAACTTGGGTCACAACAATTGAGTCATCTGTAGCTGATATTTGATCATTTAGAGTAACGTCTGCCTGTGCAACCAGTGTAGACATAGTGTTGGTCACTCCCACTAAATTTTTATTCCCAATTTCCATCGTTTGAGAGTCTTCTTGATTTTCCTCATCTCTTATGTCAAAGGTCAAGACTGCTTCTGATGCTGTATCTTCTGGAATCGGAGACATAAGTTCAAATTTCTCAATTTCTTGTGAGCTCAAGGAAATTTCCTCTTCAACATCTGGAATGTGAAACATCTGACTTGATTTGTTAGAGTCATGCAAATTTGAGGTTTCTTTGTTGTTAATTGAAAGCTGTAAATTTTTTGTCGATACAAGAATGTCACTTGAAGTTTCCTTCCCAATATTTGTCGATACTTGTGGAAAAACTATGGATTCTTCTACACATGACACTTTTTGGAGTAGAGTAGCTCCATCTTGCTGAACCAGGGCAGTCTCAGTATTGTTCATTGGCAGTAAATTATCATTCTCTGATTGAAAAACAGGATTAATGAATTTGCTATGCCAGCTATCCAGCCTTAGACTTTTATTTATATTTAGACAAACCTTAATAACTGTATATTTCTATCTTTAATACATTTTTTCTTTCTAAAACATAGTTGACTTGGATTAGTTGAGTTTTTTTTAGTTAATACAACTGGTTTGTTGAATTTTAAGTTTTTGATCCACCAATTGGAATAATCTTGTAATATTTTGTTATTTTTGATTATATACAAGATACTACTAATTCTTGTATGTTTACATTTTGTATATTTATAGCCCGAATAATTGCCTGTGAAGAAAGTCCACACCTGGCAATATGAACCCATAACAAAATAATGAGACAATTGCTAGATTGTGGTCTCAGTTCCAAAGAAAAGTTGATAAATGTAATTGTCCTTGAAAAAAGTGTAAGGGATTAAAGAATCAAAGAATTCTAATCACAAAAACCCAGAGTCATTGTAGGAAACATGGTCACATTGAAGGGAGGTACAATTTTTGTCAATTGGTGAATGTGGATTTAAAACTAGAGGAACATGGAGGTGTGGATATCCAAGCCGAGGATAACGCTCCCATGGAAGAAGATGATCCTATGGCAGAGAACACAATTGAAGATGATGGTATTGGCATAGCTGATAATGTACCAGAGGACTTGATTGAAGAAGATGGTATTGGTGTAGCTGATCAAGATGATCATGATGTTGGTACTAGCACATCTGATAATGATGATGAAGATGGTATTGATACACCCATACTTGAGAAGGCATACGAGCCCCTATACCAAGGCTCCCAAACAACACTTCTCTCCGCTATAGTGTTGTTGGTGAAATTGAAGATTATGAATGGTTTATCCAATGTAGCAATGTCACATATGCTAAGGTATGCCATTTTTGTCATCTTCAATGTTAGCATACCATTACTATTCATTATATTAACAATTCATATTTTTTGTTGTAGGTTGATAGGTGAGTTTTTTTTACTACCATAAAATATTCTTCCTCATTCATACTGAGAATTATCTACCATTATGAATCAAATTAGAATGAAGTATCAGACATACATGCATGTCCTAATGATCATGTTCTATATCATAAACAACATGAATTTTCAAAAGAATGCCCTGATTGTCATATTAGTAGATATCTGTAAGATCAAATAAAAAAAAGGTGCTTCACAAGGTTCTTTAGTATATTCCCATTATTCCATGTCTTCAACGATTATTCAGGTGCACTAGCTTTACACAATTTATGGATTACCATGCGCGTTATAGAAGTCAAGATAACATTATGCAAATGCCTATGGATGGTTCTGCATTTAAAGACATAGAAACAACATGGCCACACTTTAAAGAAGAACCTCATAATCTCAAGCTTTCATTAGCAGCGAACGATGTCAAACCATTTAGAGATATGAGATTTGTTTACTCAGTGTGGCATGTTTTTGTTATTAACAATAACATTCCTCCTTAGATGTCCATAAAGAGGGAGCACATAATTTTTTCAATGATTGTACTATGTATTTTTTCATTTAATAGTTATCTAAATTAGTTTATAAACACTGCATAAAAATGGTCATAATAATTATGTTATATTTTTATTCATTCAACTAGGTAAGTACCGAGTTAAATTTATATGAACGCATATATTGAGCCCCTTATTGATGAGTTGTTGAAGTTATGGAATGGGGTCAATATGTATGACATCTCTAGACCAATAGGACAAAGACAATTTTAATTCCATGCAATGCTTGTATGCACAATACATGATGCCCCTAGGCTAACTCATTTTTGCGGTATGTTATATATTGTTAAGGTCACATATTTTTGGTATGTTATAGTGCTTACACATTAGTGCTGTATGTTTAAGTTGTACATGATCTAATATACAATATCTTTTAGGTCTTCAGACAAAGGGTAAATTTGTATGTCCAGTTTGTGGTCCGAAGATAAAATCTTGTCATTCAAGAAGTTTAGGAAAGCAAGTGTTTGATGAGTTTAGGCACTTTCTCCACAATAATCATAAGTATTTAACTATTGAAAAACATATTTTTAACGGGAAAGAAGAGACAACATCAAGGCCATGAAGAATGACACCTCGTCTATGGAAGTTGGAATACAATAGACTAAATCACTAAGGTAATGTCATTCTATCTGATGATTTTTATTTGAAATTCATATTTTGATATTGTCTTTTATTTACTAATGCTATAATTGATGCTCGTGAAGGTTGTCAAGGCATCAATGACCAACTTCCTAGAGGAATAAAAATTTATCCTAGTCAATTTAGTAGGTTGTCATACTACAAGGATCTCCCAATCATGCATTTGTTTGATGCAATGCATATTAGAAAGAATGTAACAAAGACACTATGGAAAATATTGGATGGAAGACGTGACAAAGAAAAAATTGCCAAAATTTGTAATGACATTCATGAATCCAATCATGAACTAAAAAAATTCATTGAATCAAATAGCAATGGAGACCGCATAAATATGAGTGCCCTTTCTTGGTTATTAATTGAGCAGTAAAGTGATGCATTAAAAGAAGCCATTAAAAAAAAATAAAAATTCCAATAGGATTTGTTGCAAATATTAGCAGTCTTGTATCAAAGAAAGGTGATTTTGGGCCAGGGTTGAAAACACATGATTAGCATACCTTCATCAAGGTAAGTCATGTTCTTTATTTAAATTACATGTACTTTTTATTGTATTATTTTACAATATATTGAAAAGATCAATTTTTAATTATTATAGTATGTCCTACCTCTATCCCTCCCACACTAGTTTGACAACAATGTTAAACAAGTTATATACGATCTTGGAAAATACATGAGGTTAGAAGTGTTATTTCTTAGACTTTTTGTACAACTATTATATTTATGACTTGCTTTACTTTTTATGTAATTTATTGCATATTTTTTGCTAAAATCTTGTTTATATGTTCTTGTGAGTTGAATCTCTTCTAGGTGGTTATCATCTAAATAAATTGATAAAAAATATATAAAATATTGGAAGATAAAAATTACCCAACTTATGTGTGAAATGAAAAAGTGTCTGCCTCCAACTTTTTTCAATGCTCAAGAACACTACCTCATACATCAAGTTGAGGAGATTGAATTATGTGGACCTGTCCAAACTAGGTCAATGTGGATGGTTGAGAGACACTTGAAATTTATGAAGGGCTTGGTTTGACAAAGACCACATCCTAAGGGTTCTATGGTGGAGGGATAAATGGTGTACCAGACCATGGTGTACATTAGTGAATATCTTCCCAAGTTTGCAGCAAATATCCATGTAGATCACATTTGGGATCCCAACTCTATTAAAAAATTTGAAGGGGAGTACTTGATGGGGAAAGGTAGATTAAGGAAAGTGAGAGGTAATTATATGATGTTATTATAGTTTATTAATTCTTATAAATCTTCAATATAAGTTTTTTCTAAGTGATCTATTTGTTTTCTTTACAGTTGGTCATGAGTGGGATGCACTACATTTGTATATTGCAAACAATCTTGATTGGATGATGGTATGGATTGAAAAATCTTAATAAAATGGTCACTCATTAACATGGGATGGTGTTGCATCATTAGTTAAAGAAGCTCATCATAATGGAGATCCCAATGTTACGCTAATGGTACTTGATCTAGCATATGGTTTAAGAGGTAGAAAGGTACATATAAGTTTACTAACCATGACCCATAAGTTTAATATGAACTCACAGATTGATGCAAATAATCTTGGCATGTTTGAATAATTGTAGATTAAACACCACAAAGCTATGTACTACCATGACCGTAAATTTTTCATAAAAAAGTTAGACGACACAAAGAAAACTTGTGATTCTGGGATAAGTGTAGTCTTTGAGGTCACTAATATTTCATCTAGAAATGACATACATCCTCAATAATCTGAAAATCTATATTATGGCATTTTGGATGATATACTTGAGTGCAACTTTAATTCATTCAAATTAGTTATATTTGTCGTTAAATAGTACAGGCTACGACTGAATCAAAATGATCCCGATAGGACTGTTATTGAACATGATAGTGGATTTACAATGATTAATACAAGGTCATTTGAGCCTATTAGAGATGAGCCCTATGTTCTTCCAAGCCAATGTGAGCTAGTGTTTTACTTTGGCATTCCACATAAACCGGGTTGGTCATTTGTTGTTAGACATGATCCAAGAGGAAGGCCAGTAAAGTATAATGTGATGGAAGAAGAAGATACTGAAGAATAAGAAGATGAAGTAAATGATGATCATGATGATGATGGTGATGATGATGGTGATGAAGATGATTATGATGGTGATGAAGATGGTTATGCTTGTAACGAAGTAAATAATGATCACGGTGATGATGATGATGATGATGGTCATGATAATGGTGATGAAGATGATGATTATGGTGATGAATATGGTGGTGGTGTTGGTCATGATGATGATGACAGCGATGATGATGATCAAGGTAACAAGTACGATGATGGTGATGATAATGATGATAGTCATGATGATGACATAGATGAAGAGGATGATTAATAACATGATCAATGAAATGTATGTCAAGGTATGATCAATGTCACGTATGAGGTATTGATTTATTCATAGAAATTTGTTTGACTTGTATGTTTTTATAATTAAGTTATTATGTGTTGAAATCTAATGTCATAGAGTATATTTTGCATCATGTAAATTTTGTCTTCTATGTAATTTGTAGCTTACAATCTACTATCTTCTATACCATTTTCCTCTAATTAATATTGACTCCAATATACAATCTAATTTTTTATTAATAAATTTTTTTGGTAAGTTTATTAATTTTATTTCGCTGTTGATTGCTAAGAATTACTAATCTTTGTCATAGGGTGACATGAATCCACCACAAGACATAGGCGGGGATGTTTTGTTAGAATGAATTTAGAATAACTAAGAGGGGGGCTGAATCAGTTATCCTCAGGTCCAGATGTGCCCATATAAAAATTTATACCACTTCAACAAATCAGACCTGCTCGGCAGTAATAAACAACAAAAGTGTGCAGGTTACTGTACTAATGAAATAAGCTTACATAAACTTAACAGTAAAACAAAACATAAACATTCACACATTTTGAAACCATGATTTAATGTGGAAACCCAATCTGAGAAAAAACACCAGTAACATGCTACCAAAATTTCACTCTTCTGAAGTAAGCTTTGTTAGGAGCCAACCCTGTTAAAGGTTACAAAAACACATTGTCAAATGTGACCTAGTTAAAGGATTTAATCACCCTATTAGGAGTGACCTTTTTAGAGGACTTAGAACATTTCAATATGAATGTCACCTTGTTCAAAGGATTTATACAATGACTTCTAGGTCAACCTGGTTAAAGGATTTGAACTGATACAATGGTTAGAAAGTAATCAACAGGTGTGATCTGATACATACAACTTACTTTGCAAATCCAGATCCAATTTCAGATCTAATTCTAATTCACTCAGTGGCCTCCATTTTCATCTCAAACTTTAGATTTTCTTGGAAATCCATCAAGCAATCTCTCTCTACTTCTCTACTCAACCTTCTTTGCTAGGTTTTTCCAATCAGTCAATTAACCATGCAATACTCTTGCATACAACTTCTCCTTACACTTGGATACCATGAAAATAACCTCTGTAGGTTATATTATACCTCTTCATCTAGGTCAGATATATCTTTTTCCACTTAATCAAGATCATAGATCTTAGGTTAGGTCAGATCCAATGGATCTTTTCATCATTACATTTTATTTACTTCTCCAATACAATCATTAATTAAACATTGAATCCATATGCTAATAACAGTTTTCCATGCATTAAATGAGTATGGACCAATCTTAATTATCAATACATATCCCAATAAAATCAACTATGTTGGCCAGAGATCTCAAATCTCATCAATTACTAAAATACTGCTGCTCAACTTTCTCTGTCTCCCTCGGCATTTCATTGGCTGTCATGCCTAAAACTTAGGGAAAAACACACACACAAATATTTTTTTTAAACAAACAAGTATGTGCAACTAACAATGGTTGAGTTGGAAAGGTGACAACATGAAAGAGTTAACCTTCAAGTTACAAGATATATACATAGACTAAATTGGGGTCATGACACAAACAAATGCAAAATTAGGGGCATCAACTAGTTCCATAGGTTATACAAAAGCTTAACCCCGGTTGGTCTAACTCTAATTTCACGTTTAACTATGTTTAGCATCAAGATGATAGTTAGTTGATATTAACCTATGTTGAATTAGGTTGACCTAATGTTTACTTAACTCTTAATCTAGATTACAATTGAATCCATTCAAATCTAGTTCTAGTTTCCTTTCAATATTAACTAGTAGCTCAAAACCTAGTCAAATTATTATTCTACTCCTTTAATAACATACACAAAACATTTATCAATATACATGCTTAAAATTGAATACTCAATTTCACTATACCAACAACTACTGATAGGATCTAATAGCTGAAAACAAATCTGATTTCCAAACCTACCAATACCATTTCTAATAAAATTATTTCCCCTTTTGTGAGAACACATCCAATCCTAACTGATCAATCTCCTAACAAACAACTTTAAATTAATCTCTAATAAGACAATTAAAGTATTCTCTAATACAAAATTTAAATTAACTTCCAACTGAAATTGAGCATAACCCCTAATCCCCTTGAACACAATAGTAACATATTCCCTTTTTTTAATAATAAAATTTATATTAACATTACCTATACATTCGAATAAATTGATTAATTCCGCTTCTCTAGTAGGCTAATCACCCTATTCAGGCCAAATTCCCTATTAAATTAATATTTAAATCTTACAATTTAAAAAAAATAACCTAAACACTAATGTTAAGAAACTATGTAAAATGATTAATTATTATATTAATAAATGGATCCGAGACAACTTAAATTTGATCATTTTATTAAGTCCATTCATCTTTTATAACACTAAAGTTATTAAACTAATAATTAAAGCTACATCATTGATTTAATTTACATATGTCTAAAAATACTACACCATTAAGGATTAAAAAAAAAAGAATTAGATTTGATTAACTAACTTAACTATCTACTAAGTACTTGTTAATCTAACCTAACTATCTAATAGTCTACTAACCCTAACTATCCACTAACTAGAGCTACAATATTCAATCAATCTATAAATGAATAACATGCTACCCAAAAAAATTTTGAATTAAAAACAATAAAGAATAAACCCACTTAACAAATTTAAACTATCAACTAAATGCCCCTAAATCTAATCTAACTACCTACTAATTTATTAATCTAACATTTCCTATGGAAAAGTCCAAAAAGACCCAAATGCTTTTGTGGAGGGGACCGAATTCCTAAGATGCAAGTTGAAAGGACTTGGTTTAGGGGGGGCACCATCTACCCTACCCATCCTATGCAAGAAACTTCACATGCCTTGAAGACATGACAGAAAGGAGGGCTCAATTTTTGGAAAGGAGGGTGATGGGATAGCTAGGGCCCACTAACAAATTTCTCATCCTCCCAAGGTAATTTCGCATGGAGGAAGAGGGAGTTGACTAGCAAAGGGGTGTCAAAGTTTAAAAAAGGATTTGACAGCAAGGGTGGCGCATGACCCAAGTAAGGCAGCCCCCTTAACATTTAAATTAATTAATAAACCTTGCAAAGTGGTGCCCAAACAAGTGGTGAGAAGGTAAGGAGTATGGTAAGGGTGGGGCCCACGGGAAAAAGGTAAAGGTAAGGTGAGTTTAGTTTAGACTTAGGATTAATTTACATGTTTATATTAATGAGACTAGATTTTGAATTTAATTAAAGGAAAAGCACATTGGGAAATGAATATTCTCTGTGGTAAGGAGAATATTTCCTTTCCCATACAAATTCAAGAGAGCATTTTTGCTCAAAATCTGAAAAGTGCTATGGCCTTGTTTGATATAAGCTCTTACATTTTGATTTACTTGGTTCATTTTTTTTGTAATAGATCCTAGGATGCATTAGGATTTATTTATTTAAGCAATACACTAAGAGCACCAATAAGATTAGTTGAATATAATATTATCATACTAACAATTTTGATTTGTTATTGTTGGTAAGGTTATTTCTTCTTCTCAAGAGTTGAGATTGGGATGAAGATTTTTAATGAAGAAAGTTAAATCTATGGAGATGGAATGAAGGACTATCAAAGGAAGAAATAGAGTGATCCAATAACTTGAAGATTTATATTTACATACATTATGGAGGTTTCAATATTTACAATTCCTCAAGATTTTTCTTAGGAAATGAAACTATTATGTTGTCCTTCTCTTTCAAATTAGGGTATCCCTCTATACATGTATGATTAACTTCCTTTCTTCTAAGAAATAAAATGCAATATGCATTAGCTAGAGATTCTATCATTTACATTATGGTAATCCTACAATCTACATTTACACATCTTCAAGATGATAATCTACAAAATACTTGAATGGTATGCAACATATTTTTCTTTAATGAATCACTACATAAAGAAGGAGATCTCTTCACATCTAGTTTGAAAGCTTCAAAATTGAACATTACAAAAATCAACAAAAATGAATCTCAATAAAAGAGTGACTATGCAACATTGAAGTTTCTTACACACAACTACTCCCAAATAGGGATTTCTTTCAAGCTTCTTTCACCATCTTCATGAATTCAAAAACCTACAAATTTTATGAGCAAAACCATGGGAAGCTCACCTCTCAACCAAGGCCTCAAGGAGGCCACCCACGAGCTTGGAGAACCAAGGCTAAACAAGATTTCACAACCAAATTCTCACAACATTTCATATGCACAACAAACAACAATAAACTTCCAACCAAGGTTTCACAAATAAGTTTTTCCAAACCCATTCAAGTAGGGTGAAGGTGGGCTTTTCCAAGGAGGAGAATGCCATTTAAATTTCCAACTTTCTCAACAAGAGTTTTCCATGCCTCTCCAAGGCTATATTGACATTCCTTCCATATGCACATTTGGCCATTTCTATACCAAAAATAAGATTTACAACATGGCTTCATGAAGCCCATACTCCATAAAATTATCCCTCTTCTCCAAGAGAAGAGACTCTCACTACAATGGAGAGACAAACTAACCCCTTCACCCAATGCCACTTCTTCCCTTCTCAAAGGGTGAGTAATGCCTCAACTCCCATGAATAACATTCCTAATCTAGAAGAACAAGAATTGATCCAAAAATCTAAATACATTCCCAACCCAACACATGACAACAAAATTTACATACAACAACACTACACAAGACTACATACATGAACATCATACAAGATTTCATATTCATAAAACAATAAAATCCAATTCTACTTGCAACAAATAAGCTCTTCATGGCAAAGGAAACCAACCTTCCAAATGTGTGATGGAAAAATGAAACTTGAGAAGATCCCAAATCCCTATCCTTCCTCCTTCCAAACCCTAATTGTCTCTAAAATTAGAGAGTGGGTGAACACCCCAGTAAGTCTCCCAAAACCCTCTAAAAATACCCCCAAAAGTGTACTCATGACCTAGAAATTAATGAGATATGACATCTAGTCTTTTGTCTCTCCTCTTAATTGTGAGTTTAGTAAGGAGTGTGGGACAAGTTAGATGCATGTGGCCATCTCCAAATTTGCCACTTTTGAAAAGTAGGTATTTTGGAGAATCATAATGGTGACCTAGGTTCCTCCCATAGGTAAAAACTAGCTCTAACCCAAGGTACTCCCTAAGGGTTAACTAATTTTGGACAAAATACACTCTAGGGTTACTTTTAGCCCTTCCAAGATACTCCTAAAATTCAAATTCGAGTTCCAACATGATGTGATCCCTACAAGACATCTATATGCAAGTGGGATTAATATAATATCATATAAGGTTAGGTTATTCTTTCCCAAGCCCTAATTGACATGTCACCTTCCACATGGAAAACACAAGTGTCAAGTGACACCAACAAAATACACATCACATTCATAATGACATGTCCAAACAACAACACAAATTTAAACTATTAACACACATTCAGATTATGTTTACAACAAGGATCACATTACAATGAGGTTTCAACCCCTTATCAAATTAAACCTTGGCTTGCTCAATTCACATGTGTTTAGCCTCGATTCTCTGAATAATTCCATGGTTCCCTTTCTTGCACACTAAACTTTGAGCATCAGTAGTCCAAGATGATAAAATCACATGTAATATACATTTTCAATTCATAATTAGAAACATTAATCAATAAGAAAAATTAAGTCCCTAATTGAAATTTTCATACATAAATGTTTAAAACATAAATTTTTTTTAATCACCATGACATAACATCCATGAAATAGTCAAGTCTATTATCATCAATTCACTCATCTAAACATATATAATCAAAATCAACCACATGTTCTAGGTCTAATCCATATCAAAATATAATCCACAGAATATAATCATCATCATAACATAATATCACAAGTCTCTGTTAGGATAAACAAAAGGTGTATCAATGTATCAAAACATAATGAGTCAAAGTGTGATCAAGCAGTAAAGCTGTGATGGGTCAGGGTGATGCCTCACACTGGCACTCGACATCATCTTTGCTTTGATCAGCATCACCTTTTTCTTTGCTCGACATCGAATTTTCTTTGCTCGGCATCGACCTTCCAGTGAACTGTCAGTGAAAGATAAATAACATATCACTTTTCCAAAGTGCCAAATGATCAAGTACCTTGGTGTATACTCATAACTCAACCTTTTCCTTGGTCTTATTGTTATCCTATTATTCAAATCTTCACCAATTAATAGATATGGTACTCAAATATATAACAATAGTCTCACCAGTTAAGGTTTGACATCAATGACAAAATAACAATTGTCTACATTATAGCAATATTTTCAACAATCTCCCTCTTTGGCATTGATGGAAAAACTAAATTGTAAAAAAATAATTTCCAACCAAAGTTACCATAAAATCCAAAAAGTGCGTGTTCCTTGATATGAACAAATCTTAATTATTTTCTTTAGCTTCATTCTGACTCCCTCTGTGTCTATAATCACACTGAAATGTTTTCTATTGCTTGTTCAGCTCCCTGTTTCAGTAATATCTCCCTTGTATCTATTGTTTTTATCAATAATTTGTTTTAGCAATAATCTCCCTCTTTGACAACAATGCCAAAGATGTTGACATATTTATTATGCAGATTCATCTTGTTCTAATCTTTGTATCATGTTGTTCCTGTCATCTTTATTTATGACTGATCTTCTTTTCTATTCTTGTCTTCTACTTCACAGTTTTTAGGCAACATCCTAAAAATGTGACTCACTGTGCATCAATGTGTCAAGTGTTCTGATTAAAACATTTGATGCAATAGTACCATTTAGAACTAGTTAGAATCTTCTAGGGGAATCACCCCCAATTTACCTCTTAGATACTCATGAGCATCCTTGGGTAATTATTTTGTAAATATGTATGCCAACTATTCCTTAGTATGTACATATTCCAGTCTCACTTCCTTGTCTTGAGCTAGCTCCCTCAAGTAATGATACTTGATAGCTATATGTTTTGTCTTAGAGTGCATTACAAGACTTTTAGAAATATTAATGTCACTCATCTTATCACAATATATGAAAACTGGTTCTGTGATCTCCTTGTATCTTCAACCACACAATGTTTGAACAAATAATTATTGCTGCCACATACTCAGCTTCAGCTGTAGATTGTGAGGTGCAATTATGTTTCTTTCTTGTCTAGAAAACTAATCTTTTTCCCAAAATAAATGCTCCTCCTATGGTGCTTTTTCTATCATCCACATTACCAGCCCAGTCAGAATCAGTATAGACTTTGAGTTCAAACTTGTCATTCCTTTTGTAATATAGGCCATAATCTTCTGTACCTTTCAAATATCTCAGAATTATTTTTACTTCCATCATATGTGTCTCTTTTGGATTAGCATGAAATCTAGCAACAATTCCAACTAATAATGTAATATCAGGTCTACTCTGTACAATATATTGCAACTTACCAATCATTGATATGTATAGTGTTTGATTTACCTCTCTTGTATCATTATTCTTTGTCAACTTCTATCCAGTAGCCATGGGTGTACTCTTTGGTTTTGAACCTTACATACCAAAAGTTTTTAGTATCTCCTTGACATATTTTGATTGAGTAATATAGATACCATTCTTCATTTGATGTATTTATAAACCAACAAAGAATTTTATCTCACCAAACATAGAAATTTCAAATTTAGTTTGCATCTCTTTTGCAAATGATTTTCATATCATATCTTGTCCACTGAATATGATGTCATCAACAAAAATTTTAGCCAATAAAATTCCTTTACCTTGCTCTGTTTTCAAATATAGATTATTGTTTTCATTTGTTCTTGCAAATCCAATCTTTATCAGATAATTGTGCAATCTTTCATACCATGCTCTGGGTGCTTGTTTCAGTCCATATAATGCCTTGTGCAGTCTGCAAACGATGTTTCTCTTTCTTGGGTCAAAAAATCCATCAGCTTGTTCAATATATACTTGCTCTTCTAATATCCTATTTAGAAATGCTAATTTCACATCCATTTGATAAACTTTAAATCCTTTTTAGGCTGCATATGCAAGTAGAGTTCTTACACCTTCCAATCTTGCAACTGGGGCAAATTACTCTCCATAGTCAATTCATTCCTCTTATGCATAACCTTTGCATACCAGTCTTTCTTTATTCCTTGTTACCTCTCCATGTTCATTCAACTTGTTTCTGAATACCCACTTAGTACTAATTACATTTTTTTTGTTAGGCCTTGGTACAAGTGTCCATGTCTTATTCTTTTCTATCTGGTCTATCTCTTAATTCATGGCTTGAATCTATCTTCATTATCTAAACCATGTTTTACTATCTTAGGCTCGAAATCACATAGCAAACATGTGTCTTCTCTTAATTTGCTTCTGTTGGAAATAATCAAGACTAACCAAGTTACTGAGAGGGGAGGGGTGAATCAGTAACTCTTAAAACTTTAAAACATTTCTGCACATGTATATACTTTGACCATTCATTCATCTAATCTACTGCA
>MU226429.1:2461502-2473699 GCA_018584345.1 Thuja plicata
TTCAGCTTCATGTCTTATTTTTCATGTAACCAGTTTTGAAAGATAATGAAGTAACTTTTGGTTCATATTCTATGTTTATAGATTAGCAGAAGCCAACCAAGGGGGCCCACTTGGTAGGTGGATTAGAATAGAAGTAGAATGGATTTACTTCCTGCATTTCCAGTAGTTTAGATATAAGATTATAGTTTCTTCCTGCAACATTGTACTTTGTGAATGTTCCTACAACACCTGCAAGGATAGCTATAGTGAATGTTCTAGGTTGAAAGAATAGATTTCAGTAGAATTTTTCAAGTTGTAGCATTCATTTTAGTAAGGACTAAGTGTGTTTCCCTTCCTACAACCCTAGTATAGATTCCTTTCATATATTTTACTTTCCTACAACATAAGTAGATCGGCTCCTTAAGGAACTTAGTGCACATACTGTGCTATACCATTTCAAGTATACATCCATGGGTTGACAAACTAAATGCACCTCATGGTGGGAGAAGTGATCCTTAGATTGAATACATTATTTCTAAGAGAGGCTTTGGGCATGATTACAAAGCACCTATTGTGAGGTGGTTCATTTTTGGCACCACTACCGGGGATGGTGTCAAGCTAAGAAACCTTTTGAGTCTTTTAGTTAGTTTAATGGTTTGTGGTCCTAAATTTACTTCACCAGTGTGAAGAATTCATTTGCATGCATCAAAGGGGAAGAAGAAGAAATGAATATGGAAAATTTCTTCTAGGAGAACTCACGAACTTGAATGAGCAAGCTGAAGAAGTTGAGTTTCCTTTTGTTGACGCAAGTCCCAAGTTTCCTGTAGCATCTAAAGCTGGAGAAGGATCTTTTGATATAAGTGGTTTCTGGCCTTTTCCTAAAATATTGGCCAGCTTTCTTGATAATTCTGACCCAAACACACCTGCTAATAACAATCTTGTGGCTAATATTCCTTTCCAAAAACAAGTACCACCCCTGATACCTCCAGTAATGGCACACCCTACTTTCCCATTTCCTCTGCCAAGCTTTATAAACAATGCTAACCTTAAGAATATACTCTCAGCTACACTTCCAAAATTTTATGTGATGATATCTGAAGATCCTGACACCTTTTTGTTCAAGTTTGACATCCTCTATTGTATCTTTGACTATAAAACTGATGCCCACAAACTCAAGCTATTTCTAGCAACACTGAAAGAGTTAGCCTTACTATGGTTAATGAGATTATGAGAAAATGTAGTAGGCACATGGGATGAGATGCAGGCCCTATTTCTAGAAAAATACAAGGAATATTGCAAGGGGAGTGACCCAAGGGGAGATGAAATTTTTAGAATGTCACAGAAGGAGGACGAAACTTTGGAGGACTATGTTTCACATTTTTTATACACCATGCAGAAGAATCCCCAACATGTTCTAGCGGAGGATTCACAGAAACTAGTCTTCTTGAGAGGAGTGAATGACAATTGTCTAGAAGCATTGGACCTCATGGCTGGTGGGGACATATCCCAATCCTCTTGGGATGATCTCAAGAAAATGTATCTCAACTACTCCAGATCAACAGGGAAGAAAAGCAGATGATATCGGTCTACAACGATTAAAGGGAGTAGTTCATGCATTTCTAAGTTGGAGATATCTAACTTGCTAGCAGATTTCAAGCAAGACATCATTAATGATGTTGCCACACATCTTGACACCATGAATGCTAGGAAGAAACATGTAGATGCTGAATTGTAGTTGGCTAAATATTTCCCTCATTACCAAAAACAAAAGAAAGATTACGAGTGCAAGCTGGTGGCGAACCTGGAAAATCAACATTTGCCTATAGAGTACATGAATATAGAAGGAGATAACAAGCAAGTTTTCTTTGTTTCTCAATGTCGCACCTGGGCACCATGACAAGGTATGCCTCAGGACCCATTAAAATTTTCAAATCCTTACAATAGTCAATGGAAAAACCAAAGTTATTAGAATATTCCTCAGTACTCTCAGCCACCCTAGAATAACCAGTGGCCTAACCAACAAAATAAGCAATGGCCTAACCAACAAAATAACCAATGGCCTAACCAGAAAAATAACTAGTGGCCTAACCAAAAAAATAACCAGTGGCTTAACTAGAAAAACCAATGGCAACCACCACAAGGGAATTGGCAGCAAAATAATCAATGGAGGGGACCTCCATAGTGGCCTAACCAAAATCCTTCTTTTCCACAATTACTGCCACCAGTGCCACCTCCTGCAATAATGCTGCCTCCTGAAACCACTAGCTCCAATCTAAAGAAAACACAATTGCTTGCTCAGCTGCAACCAAATCCAAATAACAAGAAACAATAGTAGCCAATGTATACTACTGATATACAACAGTATCCTTCTTACGCTCTAAAGATATCTGACATACATATGAGGTTAGGTAGTACTCTGCCTACTCCTGAACAACCTATTATCACAGAAGCTACAGACACTCCTGCAACATCAACACCTATTCCAGAGGCTATATTGTAAAATACCACCCAATCAACTCAAAAATCTAGCAAAACTGATGATGAAACCTCAGTTGAACCTCCTTTTCCACAAAGGATCACAATAGAAAAACCTATATCCCAAGAGGAAATTCCTTTTGATATTCTTGAGTAGCTAAAAAATATGCACATCCAAATACCTCTATTTCAAGCTATCAAAGATGTTCCTATCTATGGGAAATTAATTAAGGATGCATGCCTTAAAAATCCTAGGAGGAAGAAGAAAGACCCTCAAACAGTTCATTTTATAGGGCAACTTGCAGATATCATGTTGGGAAAGGTATTTATACCCAAGTATTTAGACCCTGGAAATCTAGTAGTTGACTTGATAATTAATGGAAAATCTGTTAAAAATTCTTTAGTTGATTTGGGGGCAACAATTAATGTGATGACTAGAGATACAATGAACAGACTAAGTATAGAAGGCTTAAGAACAATACCAACAATATTACAACTTGCTGATAGTTCAACAGTCACTCCAGATGGTCTTGTAGAAGATGTGGTAGTTACCCTAGACTCATGGGAATACCCTGTTAATTTTCTCATCTTATCACCAAAAGTAAACTTTGTTGGCTATCCAGTCATCCTGGGGAGACCTTGGTTAGCCACAAATGATGAAAAAATTAGTTGCAGATCAGGAAGTATGAAAATTTCAAATGGCTAGGCAATAAAGAAAATAGCACTCTATCCTCCTGCCCAGCCTCAGCCAGATTTGAAAGATCCCATTTGGCCAGAACTAGGAGATGAGGAAGAAGAGGTCAATTATGTTGCTCAACTTATGATGATGCATAGACCGTGATTTTTGAAAATGCAAGAGGAAGATGATGTAATATAGAGTATTCTTACCAATGAGTGTATAGTAGCAAAGGATGTTTCTGAAAGTGTTATTCTATAGCTATGTACCTATGAAGACTGTATCTTTCTAGCAAGGCATGAAATAATTAGCCAATTGTTACCATGTGAAATTGCTACAAAATCAATACCTAAGATGTCAAGGGTAGAGCTAACAACTACTGTGGAAATTTCCCTTGGTCATAATCTCCATATAAACAACAAGTTGCCACCTCAACAAATGGAACAGTTAACTAAACTCTTGTGTAAGCATGAGAAAGCCTTTTCTTGGAATTATGGAGACATGCTAGGACTGAACCCCAAGCTCTGTACCCATAGGATCTACATTAATGATGGTATCTTACCACTATGCTAGCCTCAAAGAAGGATAAATCCAGCATTGAGAGAGATAGTCAAAAGTGAATTACAAAAATTACTAGATGCTGGTTTCATCTATCCAATCTCTGATAGCAAGTGGGTATCATCATTAGTCATTTTACCTAAGAAAGGGGGGAAATGGAAAATATGTGTGGATTATAGAGAGTTGAATAATGCCACAAAGAAGGATCATTTTCCTTTACCCTTTATTGATCAAGTCTTGGACACTCTGGTTGGTAAGAAATATTTCTCATTTTTAGATGGATACAATGGTTACAACCAGATCAACATTGCTCCAGAAGATTAGTAGAAGACTACATTCACATGACCCTGGGGTACATATGCCTATTCTATATTACCATTTGGTCTATGCAATGTACCAACTACCTTCCAGAGAGTTGTAATCAACATTTTTGCTGATATATCACATGATTGTATGAAGATATATATGGATGACTTTACTAAATTTGGAGTCACCTTTGAGGAAGCCCTAAAAAATTTAGAAAGAGTGCTAATCAGATGTCAGGAACATAATTTGTCTTTCAATAGTGACAAATGTTTCATGATGATGCAAAAGGCATAGTGCTGGGACATTTCATATCTGAAGCTCGAAAATAGGTAGATCCTGTGAAAATAGAGGTAATTCTAACATTGCCTATTCCTATAAAGAAGAAAGATGTTAGGTCTTTCCTAGGACATGCTGGCTACTATAGAAGGTTTATCCAAAATTTTAGTCAAATAGCTAGTCCTTTGTATACTTTGCTTACTAAAGAGGCTGAATTTAACTGGACAAAAAGAATGTGATGAATCCTTCCTACAGCTTAAGAAACTGTTAACCATTGCACCCATACTTAGGGGTCCTGATTGAAATTTTCCATTTCATATTCATATAGATGCTTCAGAATACGCAATAGGTGTTTTCTTAGGACAAAAGTCTAGTAACCTAGAAAATACAATTTACTACACTAGCAAAAGCCTCCATCGACCAGAGTTAAACTACATAGTGATAGAGAAAGAATTACTAGCAGTAGTATATTCCTTGAACAAATTCTATCATTACATAACTGGCTATCCTATTTTTGTTCATACTAACCATGCAGCAATAAAATATCTCATCAACAAACCCACTATCATAGGCAAGTTAGCAAGATGACTTCTTCTTTTGAAGGAATTTGACATTACTATAGTTGACAAGCCTGGCAAGGGAAATGTAGTAGCTGATTATCTGTCAAGAATCCACCATATAGAACAAGATACTACTCTGATAGATGATGCATTTCCAAATGAGAATTTGTTTCATATTTCTATCCAAATTCCATGGTATGCTAACATAGTTAATTACCTTGTAGCTAACAAAGTTCCAACACATTTTTCTTACAAAGAAAGAAGACTACTGGTTGAAAAAAGTTTTAATTTCTCTTGGATTGATAACATGCTATTTTACACTAGACCTGATCAAGTAATGTGTATATGTGTGAGAGAAGATGAGACATATGACATTCTCCATGCTTGTCATGATGAACCATGTGGGGGACACTTTGCAGCAAAAAGAACAACCCAAAAGATTTTAACAACTGGATATTATTGGCCTACACTTCACAAGGATGCACCCAGCTATACAAGGAAGCATGACAAATGTCAAACAATGGGCCGACCAACTAAGTCTGATGAAATGCCATTAAATCCACAAGTGGTGGTCACTCCATTTGACAAATGGGGTATGGACTTCATTGGTCAAATAGACCCTCCATCTAATGGGAAGTCTTACATCCTGGTGTGCACTGAGTATTTGACCAAATGGGTTGAAGTAAAAGCTATAAAACATGCACGAGACCATAAAGTTGCAGAATTTTTGTATGATGAGATTTTCATGAGATATGAAGTATTGAGATAGCTCGTAACTGACCAAGGCACCCAATTCACTTCCAATTTAATAACAAAGCTCATGAAAGAATACAATATTAGACATAGGAAGTCCAACCCTTATCACCATCAAGCCAATGGACAGGCTGAAGTTACAAATCAGGAAATAGAAGCCATCTTAACAAAGACAGTTCTTTTGCATTGCCAGGACTGGAGTAGCTGATTATCAGAAGTCATCTAGGAACAACTTGGAAGACCACTATAGGATTCACTCCATTTGAACTATTGTATGGAAAAACAACTATGCTACAAGTTGAATTTGAACACAAAACACTAAGGACAACACTGTAGTTAAATATCGATCTTCCTGCAGCACACAAGGAATGATTACTGCATCTCAATTCCCTGGATGAAATGCATAAATCTACATTGGAGAAAACTAAACTAGTCTAGAAACAAAGAAAGAAATGGCATGACTCACATATCAAGAGCAAACAATTTCAAGTTGGAGACTGGACATTGCTGTATGATTCAAGATTCAAGGAAATACTAGGAAAGTTGTAGACAAGATGGTTGGGGCCATATGAAATAAGCCATATTTTCACCAATGGAGCCATCCAGTTGACCATAATTGATCCAGTACACTTCAAGCTTCTATTCAATGGATATCAGCTAAAGCTGTATCACCAACCTCAAACAAAAGAAGAATTCTTGCAGCAATTCAAACAACAAAAATTAAACGAGCAACAGGTAACACTTCTTGCAGTAGACGGTGCAAACCTTCTTCCTGTAGATCTTTAGTAAAATGCATCGAGCATGTCCATAATAAACACTTTATGTTCACATGAAGTAAATTCCTCCATTCACTTTCTATTTCTTCTTTCCAACTCATCTCATTTTTTTAATCTACCACCCACCCACCTTCCATGTCATCATCATTTTTCATTTAAAAAGATTTCAATAAGTAGTTGGGTACGCTGACATAAGCCACCACCAATTTTGTACCACTCTCACCACCTTTTATGGCATGTGAAAAGATTGAATGATAGGTACACACTTTTCAAATTATTTTGATTTTTAGCACATAGATTTCAATAATTGTATCTAGTACTGCAATATATATATATCATTACGACATTATGCCAGTTCCATCCCTCATGCCACATTTTCCAAGTGTGGAAACTTTTCAATGTTAAGTAGGGGGGAGGGAAGTGTATTAATTCTAAACTATCATTTCTATTTACGCCTGAAAGATTTTATGTCACTTCAAATCTATACTTAGCCTTGCCTCCTTAAAGTTCTAAGTATTATATCACATAATTATTATACTTTTATTCCCGAATTCTCCATGATTGTCAGACTTGATGTGAATTATAATTAAGTTAAGTGACAACCCATAGTAAAGATTATAATCTCTCTTGATTTAATTCATCACCATTGTTCATTCCAAGAAAAATAGAGAAATTCAAGAGAAAGCTCATAGTCCTGGTAGTCTGAAATTCAAATAAGGAATAAGGCATCTACCTACTACTGAGAAGATAGATTGAAATTAGAAAAGCATAGATGGGAGGCCAGTTGCAAAGACATGAGCTGGTTGTGCATGGTGTTTTACCCTTAGATGTTGAGGTGGTGAGAAGATTCAATGCATGTGGCTGGTTAGGGTATTTCCTAAGGTTAACAGAATTTGATGAGGACTCAACAGCAGAATTTGTGAGTACATTTGAAGAAGGTCAGGAAACTATGTGGGGATTAACAGTGGTCACGAAAGAGGAGAGGATTGTAGAAGTTATTGGATTACCAATGGTTGGAGAACATTACCCTAATTTTCATGATGCTAAATCAGCAAGGGCTTAGTTCACCCTACCAGGTGGTCCTCCTTTGGAGATTACCAAATAGGGTTACAAGAGAATGTCTATCCCCCCACCGTATAATGAGTTGGCTATGCATATCATCAAGTATTTCACATGTGAGGGGATATTTTCTAATTTACACGTACATCATTTTAAATTACTGAGTTATGTGAGGCATAATCTAGCAGTAAATGTTCCAAATTTTTTTATATAATATGTTGTGCATTAGTGCTGAAGAGACCCAAAAAGGGAATGCAAAATCTGCTACCCACCATGCCCTAATTAAAGTATTAATAGAAAGATCTCTTAGGGATGCCTCTCCCATGGTATTTTCAGAGTTTTTCTAGTGCAAAACCCTAAAACCACAGGTTAACCCTAATGAACAAATTGGGCATGATAATGTAATACCAACTGACCCAGCCATTTAAAAAGATACCCAAGGGGTAGAAACCATAAATCTTCAAGGAAATGTGCCCTTACCTGCTCATGAGAGAAATGTACCTACCTCTTCCTGAACCAAAGGAAAATGAAAATTAGAGGAAGAACCTTCAGTTCCTATAGCCAAACCACAAATCCCTACTTCAAAAGGGAAGAAAAGGAAGCCGGTTCCTACAATAGCTACTCCTGCAGCAGAGAAGTCGAAGAAGACTACTAAAGAAAAGGCTATAGAATTTATGAAGACCCCTATGTGAAGGAGTCCTAGGATGCGAGGATAGCTCCCTAGGGCATCCTCCATAAGCCAACCCACTTCTCCTATGCAATCTGATGAACAACCCAATGTGTAAATAATTCCATACGATTCCCCAAATCAGTCTACAGTTCCAGACTTTCCTCCGCACTCCACAGAAACTTATGAAGCTGAACCTGGTGATTTTTAAAATAGTTCCCAAGAAATCCATCAGGATATTCCAGTCATTAATGGGGAGAATTCCTTAGTAATCCATCAGTTAGCCTATGTAGAAAATGCCTTAGTACCCTACAACAGAACCTGGTTAGTAAGTTTTCTAGAGGAGTCTTGGAAGGAACAAAGGAGGCAAAGAAATTAGACAGAAGATAGTGGCCTGATCACATTGCAAATGCTTCTCTTTGGACTACATAATAAATATGTGTTAACAAAAACTCTATGGAGAGAAGAAAAGAAGAAACTAAAGAAAGTCATAACAAAGCAAGAGGAAGAAATTGCAGAATTGAAAGAACCACTGACAAAATAGAAACAGAAAATGGATCATGCCCTCAAATTGGCTGATCAGATCATTGCGTGTAGGTCACCTCCTAGGGCCTATACCATCTGTTTGAAGGAATAGTTCCTCTTGTTCCAGCTAATGATGACCATCAAAGATATTGATTCTGAGCTCAAGTCAAGCAAAGAATTTTATGGTCTTTATCAGACTCTTCCCTCATGGAAATAAAATCTACTTTGTGAACTATATATGCATAACTTCATTATCCTAGTTGAGACTGAGTGGAAACCTCTACTCTACATAGGGGATATCCACCTAAGGGAATTGATGTCCTAGATGCACAATGAAGCCAACTATGATAGAAAATTGGAAAAATTATAGGGAATAGGAGAAAACAAAGCCATTACCATTAAGAGCAGAGAGCAGCAAGCCAGCTACACTCTTCAGAGATTGGCTCAATTTGACTTATGAAAAAATTAAGGAAGAAACAAGGGACAAAATCTTCGGGATTAGAATAGATATTTATGCAGAGTATGATGGTTTATCTTACTTTATCTTTTAGAGAGCCCTGGACAGAGCCAGAAGAAGATGGGGTAGGTTATCTGAGATATTGAAGAGATCAGAACCACACAGTCTTATCAAACTCCAAGAAGATATCCAAAGAGTGCCAAAATATATATAGCTGGGAAGGAAAACTAGACAGGAACTCTAGTGTCCACTCACCATGCAGCCACCAATGCTCCTCTGGCCCCTGTATGACATCAACACTGACAGACTAGACTGACTTCAAGAAGATCATAAAGTGGGTGTCTGGGAGAGAACAAGGGGGTTCTATTACACCTTTAAAAGCCAAAGGAGAGGAAGAATAGAGGTTGGAGATTTCAGAGCAATTACCAAAAGATATAATGCTTGAGGACAACCATTCAGCTTGCCAAGGGGCAAATGATGAGCCTGTTTTACTGTCTTTATTATATTAATCTTTGCACTCTATTTTTAAGCATTATCAAGAAAGTTGTGAAATTTTAAGTCAGTTTAACTTTTGTTAAGTGCAGAAAAGAACAATTAAGCCATGGGTGGAATAGATATGTCATATTATGCCAATATTATATATATATATATATAATATTGGCGTAATATGAAATATCTATTCCACCCATGGCTTAATTGTTCTTTTCTGCACTTATATATATATAAGTATATATATATATTATATATATATATATATATATATATATTGTAGTATTTCATATAATAATCTGAATGTGTGTTCTAACATCTTGATTAATTTGATAAGCTGCTTGCATGAATATCTTTTGCATATTAAATAATCTTGCCAGGAAGTAGGAGTTATTGGGAATGATTGACAACATTGAAGGAGGACGTAAAGACCAGCTTTGTGATGATAAGCCATCATGGCAACAGAAGACACGACTGCCAAAAATCAAGAGCCACTATTTTAGAAATGCATAAATGTAGCTCTGCCTATATTCCCTCTGTATTACCAGCATGTTGACTTGACCGCTCAGATTTCATTGTGCACATCGTGGGCCGTTGCGCTTCCTGTTCACTTTCTTTGGTGCGGTTTTAGTTAGTTAGTTCCTTTTCTATTTTGGAATAAATAAGTCAATCCTCTATTTATAGGGAGGAGACTGTTTGTTTGTAAGTTTGGATTTTTGAAAGGAGAACAATGTTCTGATTTTTCTTGTTCAGCAAGTTCATTTTTAGCTTCATGTCTTATTTTTCATGTAACCAATTTTGAAAGATAATGAAGTAAATTTTGGTTCATATTCTATGTTTATAGATTATTAGAAGCCAACCAAGGGGGACCACTTGGTAGGTGGATTAGAGTAGAATTAGAATAGATTTACTTCCTGCATTTCCAGTATTCTAGATATAAGATTATAGTTTCTTCCTGTAGCATTGTACTTTGTGAATGTTCCTGCAGCACCTGCAAGGATAGCTATAGCGAATGCTCTAGGTTGAAAGAATAGATTTTAGTAGAATTTTTCAAGTTGTAGCATTCATTTTAGTAAGGACTAAGTGTGTTTCCCTTCCTGTAACCCTAGTATAGATTCCTTTCATGTATTTTACTTTCCTGCAGCATAAGTAGATTGGCTCCTTAGGGAACTTAGTGCACATACTGTGCTATACCATTTCAAGTATACATCCTTGGGTTGACAAACTAAATGGACCTCATGGTTGGAGAAGTGATCCTTAGATTGAATACATTATTCCTAAGAGAGCCTTTGGCCATGATTACTAAGCACCTATTATGAGGTGGTTCAATAGTATTAAGTAGAATGTAATCATGCACTAATTAGTGATCATTGTAAATATATAACCTAACATGTTTCAAACTTTTCATAGACTACAAGACACATCAAAAGCTACAGAAGCAAGATTAAAAAAGGTTGGCCAACACAAACTTGGCTCTGGTGGCTATATGAAACTTCACTCTCGACTTGTAAGTAGCAGCATTAGAATTTCATATCAAATTTTTATATATAAGGCTGTAAAGAATTTTTTTTAATTAAATCATACATGCAAAACTGACAATATTAAAAAAAAAATACAGGGCACAGAATTCAATTTAGAGCCCATGGATGAAGAAAAAAGAATAGCCTTGAAGGAAGGCTATAAAGTTGTGACTGCACACCTACGACAAGAATCTGAAAGCCATAACGAAGAACGTACTGCACTAGATGAGACATAGGTAAATTGGTCAAATGAAAAGTAAATCAAATTGAATAGTTAATTTTGAACATAAATTGACTATTTCATGATAACAATGCGCATGAAATTTCACAGCAGCCTTCAAATCCTATCACACAACCTGGGCATGACAAAGGCCATGATGTGCATCATAGTGGTGGAGGTATTAATTTTCTATTGGAAATAAACTACGTAATTATTATTAGAATTTAATATCTTTAATTGCAATTGGCCGTGTAACCTTTTGTTTAATATTTTAGAGCATGTTGAGCATGTTGAGGTGGCAGAAGATCAAAATGTTATTGTACATGATGTGGCATTGTCAGGTAAATAAAAATGCATGTTATGTTCTACTAGTTATTGAAATACATGTAACAGTAAAAAAAAGTATGCAAATTTAACCCATT
Organism: Thuja plicata; assembly: GCA_018584345.1. NCBI lineage: Eukaryota > Viridiplantae > Streptophyta > Pinopsida > Cupressales > Cupressaceae > Thuja > Thuja plicata. Next base: position 2,473,221 of record MU226429.1, read on the forward strand.
TACTTGTTATTGTAGAAGACCCCCCCCTTTAGTGCAACAACCTCGTGCTCCTCAAAACATGAGGTAGCACCATAATTTGAGATCACAACCACAAGAGGAGGAAGATATTGATGCTCCTGGAAGGCTTTTCTGGGTTAAGAAATCTAAGAAAAACTCAAAAAAGAAATGATTTCTTAAAAATTCTCTTTGATAAAACTTGTTTGATTAACTTTGTTGGATAATGAAAGAACATTGTTTAAGTAATTATCTATTAATTTTGTGTATTAATATTGAATTTTATGTCATGTTAATGAATATTGTTATGTGTTAATGAATTATTGATTAGTGTTGCGTATTAATGAATGTTATATCATATTAATGAATGTTATGTGATTGTATTGATTGAATGTCATAGTTTATAAATGGATGAATGAAGTGTGTAATTAGATTTTAATGGGAAATCTAGATTAATGTTAGGAGGAGGGGGGGGGGGGGGGGGG